>JAJQKJ010002592.1:0-258895 GCA_029574335.1 Rana kukunoris | reverse complement strand
TCTGAAATGATCCAAGGTAGCCAACCGCTCAACTTTTTTGAACCCTTGAAGTCATTTTCAGGTCTCGGGGAACCCCTGGTTAAAACAATTATTTGGGGGTAGGTGGGAAAACTGCCCCCCTTATAGTGTTGGGCAGAATTCCACCCTATGCAGAAAGTTCAAGAGATCCTCTGTGTCATGCCATTGACTCTGCCAAGTGGCCCTGACCCTGGAACTATGCAGACATCATCATACGGGAGTCACTCAGGCACAGCTTAAGGAACCCCCTGAAACCTCTGGAGGAACCCTAGGGGTCCATGGAACCTTGGTTGATCCAAAGTGTCCCGGTGTCAGGACCTGGATCTGAACCTGCCACGTCTGCCATTATCTCTTCTTACTGAGCCATCCGAGATGATGGTCAGCTCCTTGGACAAGTCTTTGTACAATCTTGCCTGGAACCTTGTGTTTTGGTTCTGGTGTACCTTGTTTTTGGTGAGCCTTGTCTCTGGTGAGCCTTGTTTCCTGATTCTGGTGAACCTAATTTCTGGTGAACCCTGTTTCTGGTGTACCTTGTTTTTGGTGAGCCTCATTTCTGGTGAGCCTTGTTTCCTGTTTCCTGATTCTGGTGAACCTTATTTCTTGTTTTTGGTGAACCTTGTTTCTTGTATCTGATGTACCTAGTTTCTGGTAAACCTTATTTCTTGTTTCTGGTGAGCCTTGTTTCTGGTGAGCCTTGTTTCCTGATTCTGGTGAACCGTATATCTGGTGAACCTAGTTTCTGGTATCTGGTGTACCTAGTTTCTGGTAAACCTTCTTTCTTGTTTCTGGTGAGCCTTGTTTCCTGATTCTGGTGAACCCTGTTTCTTATTTCTGGTGTACCTTGTTTCTGGTGAGCCTTGTTTCCTGATTCTGGTGAACCTCATTTCTGGTGAACCCTGTTTCTGGTGTACCCTGTTTCTTTTGTGAGGCTCATTTCTGGTGAGCCTTGTAGTCCTGCCTGTTTCCATGAGTCTGGTGAAAACCTTTATTCTCTGTTTCTGGTGAGCCTTGTTTCCCATTCTGATTCTGGTGAACCCTTATTTCTGGGTGAACCCTGTTTCACTGGTGTACCTTGTTTTTTCTGGTGAGCCCTCACTTCTTGCTGGTGAGCCTTGTCTTCCCTGTGACCTCCTGATACAATTCTGGTGAAACCTTATTTCTATTTTTTGGTGAACCTTGTTTCTTGTACCTGATTGTGACCATTAGTTTCTGGTAAACCTTATTAATCTTGTTTCTGGTCTGAGCCTTGTTTTCTGGTGAGCCTTGTTTCCTGATTCTGGTGAACCGTAAATCTGGTGAACCTTGTTTCTTGTATCTGGTGTACCTAGTTTCTGGTAAACATTCTTTCTTGTTTCTGGTGAGCCTTGTTTCCTGATTCTGGTGAACCCTGTTTCTTATTTCTGGTGTACCTTGTTTCTGGTGAGCCTTGTTTCCTGATTCTGGTGAACCTCATTTCTGGTGAACCCTGTTTTCTGGTGTACCTTGTTTTTGGTGAGCCTCATTTCTGGTGAGCCTTGTCTCCTGTTTCCTGATTCTGGTGAACCTTATTTCTTGTTTCTGGTGAGCCTTGTTTCCTGATTCTGGTGAACCCTGTTTCTGTTTTTCTGGTGTACCTTGTTTCTGGTGAGCCTTGTTTCCTGATTCTGGTGAACCGTATATCTGGTGAACCTTGTTTCTTGTATCTGGTGTACCTCATTTCTGGTAAACCTTCTTTTTTGTTTCTGGCGAACCTTATCTCTAGTGAAGGTTGTTTTTTTGTATCTGGTAAACCTATTTTCGGTGAATCTTGTTTCTTGTTTCTGGGGAATCTTTTTTTTGTTTCTGGTGAACCTTGTTTCTTGTTTCTGGTGAATCATGTTTCTGGTGAACCTTGTTTCTTGTGAATCTTTCTTTTCATTTCTGGTGAATCATGTATCTGGTGAACCTTGTTTCTTGTTTCTGGTGAACCCTGAACTCTTTTCCCCTCCAATGAACTTCCTATTTTAGCCACGCCTTTGCAATTCCTGTTTGCCAAATTGTTGTGCTCTCTCCAGCCAATATCTCGCTCTTGTCACACCTGCAGCTGTCCGTATCTCCACTTCCACTCGTTACTGACCTTTGGCTTGTTCCTCGACTACGCTTCTGCTTGGCCCCAACCTGCAACCACTGGTTACCGACCTTCAGCTTGTTTACTGACAATGCTTCTGCTTGATCCCTACCTGCTACTGGGCCCCAAGTTTCCTACCTACTGGTGGGGCGATCAAGAGGACTGGGATCTGGTTCTAACATGGTGCAATATCCACCCTCGCCATTAGGTGCTCTGGTACGCTGTTTAGTCCTTAGAACCTTGGGTGAGCCTGTGGCATCCCTCAAGGGGACCTACATGTGTACCTATCCTGCTGTTGATGGGAGACTCTCTACTGCTATAGCTACTGGTCTCCGAGCCTGGACCCTGAGTGGGGCAACTAGTGAAGGACAATCTGCCATGTTTAGATGCCTTCGATATGGCTTCATTTGAGGGTAGGGGGGAATCCGTGGTATTACAAGGTGCTCTTCATTGACCGGCTTCTCTGGTCAGGGACTGCCTTGACACAAAGAGTTGGAGATCTGATAGCTCAAGGGAGCGCAACACCGGAGAGGAAAGAAATTAAAGGAGAAGGGAGAGAGAAATAAACCTTCTGGATTGTACAACTCTTGGAGTGGTGACCTCTTGGAGTGCGTTTTACAAATTTGGACTTCCCACAAGAGCCCCCCGTTTGTTAGGGGTGATCTGGTACATGTAAACCGCCTCACTGTAGTGTGTTGGCTTAATCACTTAAACAATTACACAGTTTTTTTTAGCCACATGCGATCTAACGCCCCCTTTCGCGTGTACACCAAGAAAAGATTGACAGAGGGTTCAACCAGTACCGGCACAGGTTTCGTCTAGCGTCTAGGGCAAGGATGTAGATCTGCACCCCCTCCACCCACTGTCGTAGAATGGGTTTTATAGCCCGGTGCCCATTCTCTGATCCCTTGCGCTGCTGTGCCTAGGGGCAGCTGCCCACTCCTGCCCAACCCTTGCCCCGGCCCTGGGACCAACACTTTCCCACTCCATCTGAAAACTAACAAGAACTTTCCATAGACTTTATTGGAAGTCATTAATGTCAATATCTTTCGAACGCTTTCGAGAGAATGAAATGAGCACCTGGGTGTCGCTAGTAGCGACGATCGGAGTGATTTTGGCCAAAAAAATGGTTTATCGTTGAAATGTCGGATAATCGCCATCTTGGATATTTTGCGGAAGCTCTCAGGTCTGTGTAAGTCCATAACCCTAAAATCAATTAGGAGTTTGAACTCCGTAATTATAGTTTAGATAATGATGTGGCGTGATGTTCTAAAACTCTCGCAATAATTCAGTAAAATAATTATCATGTAAGTTAAGATACTATTATTAAATATAATTATTATGGGAGCTCATTCAAAAAAAAAAACAGGTTTATATTTATAAATATTGATTTATTTATCTACTCATAAGTTTTGAATGCATTACAAATATTATTTTTCATTATTAAAAGTAATATTATTTATTAATTATTTAGTGCCCCAGGTCTTGTACTGAGTGCCCCAGGTCTTGTACTGAGTGTCCCAGGTCTTGTACTGAGTACCCCGGGTCTTGTACTGAGTGCCCCTGGTCTTGTACTGAGTGCCCCAGGTCTTGTACTGAGTGCCCCAGGTCTTGTACTGAGTACCCCAGGTCTTGTACCGAGTGCCCCAGGTCTTGTACTGAGTGCCCCAGGTCTTGTACTGAGTACCCCGGGTCTTGTACTGAGTGCCCCTGGTCTTGTACTGAGTGCCCCAGGTCTTGTACTGAGTGCCCCAGGTCTTGTACTGAGTACACCAGGTCTTGTACTGAGTGCCCCAGGTCTTGTACTGAGTGCCCCAGGTCTTGTACTGAGTACCCCAGGTCTTGTACTGAGTACACCAGGTCTTGTACTGAGTGCCCCAGGTCTTGTACTGAGTGCCCCAGGTCTTGTACTGAGTACCCCAGGTCTTGTACTGAGTACCCCAGGTCTTGTACTAAGTGCCCCAGGTCTTGTACTGAGTGCCTCAGGTCTTGTACTGAGTGCCCCAGGTCTTGTACTGAGTGCCCCAGGTCTTGTACTGAGTGCCCCAGGTCTTGTACTGAGAGCCCCAGGTCTTGTACTGAGTGCCCCGGGTCTTGTACTGAGTGCCCCAGGTCTTGTACTGAGTGCCCCGGGTCTTGTACTGAGTGCCCCAGGTCTTGGACTGAGTGCCCCAGGTCTTGTACTGAGAGCCCCAGGTCTTGTACTGAGTGCCCCGGGTCTTGTACTGAGTGCCCCAGGTCTTGTACTGAGTGCCCCGGGTCTTGTACTGAGTGCCCCAGGTCTTGGACTGAGTGCCCCAGGTCTTGTACTGAGTGCCCCGGGTCTTGTACTGAGTGCCCCAGGTCTTGTACTGAGTACCCCAGGTCTTGTACTGAGTGTCCCAGGTCTTGTACTGAGTGCCCCAGGTCTTGTACTGAATGCCCCAGGTCTTGTACTGAGTGCCCCGGGTCTTGTACTGAGAGCCCCAGGTCTTGTACTGAGTGTCCCAGGTCTTGTACTGAGTGTCCCAGGTCTTGTACTGAGTGCCCCAGGTCTTGTACTGAATGCCCCAGGTCTTGTACTAAGTGCCCCAGGTCTTGTACTAAGTGCCCCAGGTCTTGTACTGAATACCCCAGGTCTTGTACTGAGTGCCCCGGGTCTTGTACTAAGTGCCCCAGGTCTTGTACTAAGTGCCCCAGGTCTTGTACTAAGTGCCCCGGGTCTTGTACTGAGTGTCCCAGGTCTTGTACTGAGTACCCCAGGTCTTGTACTGAGTACCCCAGGTCCTGTACTGAGTACCCCAGGTCTTGTACTAAGTGCCCCAGGTCTTGTACCGAGTACCCCAAGGCTTTGTTTGTAGGTTGCTCATTGCATGAGATAGATAGTCTGACTGTTGGGTGAATTTGAATTTTGGGTGTTTACTTCTTAATTCATAATTCATAATTAATCTTTTCTGATTTAGATTGATGCTCCTGGATTATTACGAGATAATATATTCTACGTGTGTGGGACGTTATGAAGTTGATCCACAATTAAATTGGAATTAAAGATACATTGGAAGTTTAATTAAGTTCATGCCGGCATGTTTACGACTAATTTATAGACCAGTTCCGAGAAAAAAGCGATGTTTGTCTCTGAAATGATCCAAAGTGGCCAACCTCTCAACTTTTGTGAACCCTTGAAGTAATTTTCAGGTCTTGGAGAACCGCTGCTAAAAACAATTATTTGGGGGTAGGTGGGAAAACTGCCCCCCCTCTTATAGTGTTGGTCAGAATTCCACCCTAGACAGAACTTTCAAAAGATCCTCGGTGTCACGCCATTGACTCTGCCAAGTGGCCCTGACCCTGGAACTATGCAGACATCATAATACGGGAAGTTACTCAGACACAGGCCAAGGAACCCCCTGCAACCTCTGGAGGAACCCTGGATGATCCAAAGTGTCCTGGTGTCAGGACCTGGATCTGAACCTGCAACCCCTGCCTGCATCTCTTCATAATGAGCCACCCGAGATGCCGGACAGACAATTCATTGGACATCTTGTCTTATACCTTGTTTCTTGTATCTGGTGAACATCGCTTCTTGTATCTGGTGAACATCGCTTCTTGTATCTGGTGAACCTTGTTTCTTGTATGTGGTGAACCTCGTTTCTTGTATCTGGTGAACCTCGTTTCTTGTATCTGGTGAACCTCGTTTCTTGTATCTGGTGAACCTAATTTTTTGTACCTGGTGAACCTCGTTTCTTGTTTCTGGGGAACATCGTTTCTTGTATCTGGTGAACCTTGTTTCTTGTATCTGGTGAACCTTGTTTCTTGTATCTGGTGAACCTTGTTTCTTGTATCTGGTGAACCTCGTTTCTTGTTTCTGGGGAACCTCGTTTCTTGTATCTGGTGAACCTTGTTTCTTGTATCTGGTGAACCTCGTTTCTTGTTTCTAGGGAACCTTGTTTCTTGTATCTGGTGAACCTTGTTTCTTGTATGTGGTGAACCTTGTTTCTTGTTTTTAGGGAACTTTGTTTCTTGTTTCTGGTGAACCTTGTTTCTTGTATCTGGTGAACCTTGTTTCTTGTTTCTGGGGAACCTCGTTTCTTGTATCTGGTGAACCTCGTTTCTTGTTTCTAGGGAACCTTGTTTCTTGTATCTGGTGAACCTTGTTTCTTGTATCTGGTGAACCTCGTTTCTTGTTTCTAGGGAACCTTGTTTCTTGTATCTGGTGAACCTTGTTTCTTGTATGTGGTGAACCTTGTTTCTTGTTTTTAGGGAACTTTGTTTCTTGTTTCTGGTGAACCTTGTTTCTTGTATCTGGTGAACCTCGTTTCTTGTTTCTGGGGAACCTCGTTTCTTGTATCTGGTGAACCTCGTTTCTTGTTTCTAGGGAACCTTGTTTCTTGTATCTGGTGAACCTTGTTTCTTGTATCTGGTGAACCTTGTTTCTTGTATCTGGTGAACCTCGTTTCTTGTATCTGTGAACCTCGTTTCTTGTATCTGGTGAACCTCGTTTCTTGTATCTGGTGAACCTTGTTTCTTGTATCTGGTGAACCTCGTTTCTTGTTTCTGGGGAACCTCGTTTCTTGTATCTGGTGAACCTTGTTTCTTGTTTCTGGTAAACCTTGTTTCTTGTGTAGCGCCTGGTTACTTTTAGTACTGGTGCTATGTAAATTTAGATGGCGATCAGAGTGTAGTTAAACTCTGATTCATATTGTTATGTTCAAAACAGGGTCTCTGTCTCAGCTTGGCTGTGCTGTGGGCTCATTCTGTTGTGCTGGGGTGTTCTTTCCACCCCAGTGCAGTAGATGGCAGTAGTGGAGTCAAGGTTTGGATGCTTTTTCCCAATCAGGAGGTTTGAGCCTCGTTGTACATGCTGGGAGAGGGTATTTATGGGGCAGACACCATTGGTTCTGTGTCTTCTCCAGTGTGGAGCCCACCTTTAGGGTGACCACATCACCACGCCCCGGCGTTATGGCCTACCTGGCCAGGGGGTGCGTGTCACACGTTGTTCCTGGTTCCGGGACCATGTTGGTCCGGTACATTTGAGCAGCGACGGGAACCCAGTGAGTGACTGGGTTCCCATTCTTGAAGATGCCAAGCAGTATAGCTGTTTGGTGGGGAGTCCATCTGTGGAGAGCCAATGAGAGGCTGGCAATATAAAAGTATTACGACAAACCACCGGGGAGCAAGGTAGCCGGACACTGAAGGATTGATCACCTGTCAGTCGGTACCTGAGCGACTATTTGAAGGAGATCCAGGCTCAATTCTTCAAGGAGGATTGTCTCCATAATTGTAATCAGAGAGGGCCTGTGTGCAGAGGTGTCTCCCTGAGTTCATTCAGGAGGGTCTGTGGCAGAGACTTTTCCCAGAAAAAGGTTTGAGTGATACTCCGGCTGCCAGGTCAATGAGAGAGGCATGTCTGGGTACACTAAGCCCACTCAGGCAAGGAAGTGTTACACGTGGCAGCAGGACTTTTCCAAATGCTATGCCTGAATCTGCTGTTCTCCTTCTTCCTTCAACACTATCCCTTTCATTACCAGTTCATTGTTTTTACCCGACTGGGTAATAAAGAGCACAGCAAAGACACCTGTTGCAGAGATTCCATTACTACTGCTATACGCACCATTCACCCCTAGGAATTCGGAGAGCCACAAGGTAAATGTGCCACCCAAAACAAACCAGCAACTCCTCCGGGGGTAGTGCTAAACATGAGGGGGCTCGTCCGGGATAAGCTGTTACCCTCGAAAAACCGAATTCAAAAGTTTTATTCCGCCATTAATACAAGGAATTGTCGTGGTGTTGGACTGTGTCAGAAAGGAAAGAGTTAACGTCACCATTGAAGTTTTGGCGCACGTGCAGCGCAGTGACGTGTGCCTACAACGTCTGAGAAAAAGAACTCAGAGTGGAAGGAGTTACCCACCCTTGCGTGAGACGTAGGGCGAGTTTGGCGCCAAGGACAGAGTGATTACCCACCCACAAGAGAGTCGTACATTCGTGTCTGTGCCACGATGACATTTGATAGGTTGCGTCTTCCGATGTCTGCCCTGGGAGTCGACCTGATGACTGCTACCACTGGAGTCCCCCTGACCGATACCAAGATCCGAATGCGGACCCAAGGGAATTTCGTCTTGTTTCCCAGCGGTGGCGTGGAGGCCCTCGGACTGTCCTGCCCTCGCTGTTCGGAGCTGGCCATCCAGGTCTTGCCTTTCACCCGGTGTAAGGAATGCCGGGACTACCTGTTCCGAGTCGAACCACCAGCTGAGTCTCCCCGTGAGTATTGGGTGGATTGGATCACCGGAACGGTGAGTGTCGAGGAAGAGGTCCCATGGCCTGAACCCTCCTCTACGGAAGACGTCGCCAACCATGAAACAGTGACTTGTTTCTCCACGTTGACCATGCCATCGGCTGCTACCCTGATCATGTCGACACTGAAGACAAAAAATAGTCTACTGTGAAAGTGCATGCTGCAACCGAGATTGTGTGTATGACGGTGGTACCCGCCTGGCTCGCCCCTGAAAAGATGGGCCCCGTCAAGGTCTCCCACGGCTCTGGTCGAGACCCAGCTGCTATTACCCATGACAAGGTCAGTACTTTTGCTGGAGAGCGTTTGTGTTTGCCTGCGGAAGAGTATGACACGTCTGATATCGACTCTTCGTCTGATGTTGGGGATAACAAGGGGTTGGAGCCGGAGCTGCCTGGGTCACAATGGGGCAGAACCTCCCGTGCTTCCAAACCCCCGCAAACACAAGAGATGCTCCAGGGATGCCGCGCCACATGCGGATGTTCCACAGTTAACCTGGGGAGTACGGGACAGGTTTCGTCTAGCGTCCAAGGCAAGAATGTTAAACTGCGCCCCCTGCCCCCCACTGTTAATACATGCCGTAGAATGGATTTTTTTAATTGCCCTGTGTCCATTCTCTGATCCCTTCCTCCGCTGTGCCCAGGGGCAGCTTCTCCCTCCTGCCCACCCCTTGCCCCGGCCCTGGGTCCAACCCTCTTCCACTCCTTTTGCAACTAACAAGAACGTTTTGCCTTTCCATAGACTTTTCTGGAAGTCCTTCACAGGGCCAGATTCTCATAGAATCGCGCTGGCGTAGCGTAAGCCATTTACACTACGCCGCCGCAACTTAACAGAGCAAGTGCCGTATTCTCCATGCACTTGCTCCGTAGTTTGCGGATGCGTAGAGTAAATGGCCCGGCATATCCTTGCGTAATTCAAAGGGGGCGGCTTGTATTTAAATTAAGCGCGCCCCCGCGTCGATCGAACTGCGCATGCGCCGGCCGGGCAAAGAGCCCAGTGCGCATGCTCCAGCTCACGTCAGAAAGCGTCGGTGAAACCGACGTCAAAACGGCGTGATCGCCACTTACGCAATAAACGATTCGCGAACGACTTAGTAAAACGACGTAACCGACGGAAAAAGCCGACGCTGACCCGACGCCATACTTAACATGGCATCCGACGGCATCCGACGGTACTGCGTAAGGTTACTCCACATCTTTGCAAGGGTAACCTTACGCGGACGAAAACGTCGTAAGCGACGGGGCGGCGTAAAAGCGTCCGGGAATCGGCGTATTAGCCTCATTTGCATAGGCAAATGAGAAAACAACATAAAGGCTGCCTAGTGGCCGGAGTTGTCATTACATCTACGATCCGCAAGTGTAATACAATTACACTTGTCGGATCTTCACCCGTATCTATGCCAAAGTGATTCTAGGAATCACTCGCATAGATACCAGGGGAAAAAAGGTACATGTGTGTGCGTGTCTATAAGTAGTTCCCATACCCAGTGCCGGGACCAGGTCACCTAGCGCCTAGAGCTGGGATGCTAAACTATGCCCCCCCCCCCCTCATCCCTTAGGGTTAGGGTCAGTGCACCCCCATCCCTACAATAAACCACTGTGTCCAGGGAAGCCGACCCTCCTACCCACCCCTTGTCCTATCCCTGTCTATATCCCTGTATGTTGTGTTCTTTAAGGTGCACATCCAAGAGTCTCTTAAAAATATCAATACCCCTGACTGACACCACCAATTGTGGACTTTCACATCCGTATTGCCCCGGCAGGCACTTCTGGTCAACATCCTTCGAAACGTCTTTCGAAAGAATGAAATAATGAAATGAGCACCCGGGTGTCGCTAGTCGGGACGGTCGGAGTGATTTGGGCAAAAATTGGTTTATCGGTGAAATGTCGGGTAATCGCCATCTTGGATATTTTGCGGGAGCGCTCAGGTCGGTGTAAGTCCGCAACCCTAAAATCAATTAGGAGTCTGAACTCTGTAATCATAGTTTAGATAATGATGTGGTGCGATATTCTGGAACTCTCTCAATCGTTCTGTGATATAATTATCATGTACGTTAAGATACTATTATTACATATCATTATTATTGGGAGCTCATTAAAAAATAAAAATAAAATAGTTTATGTTTATAAATATTCACATTTATTTATCTACTCATAAATCACGAATATTATTTTTCACTATTAAAAACAATGGCCCAGATTCATAGAGAATTGGATTCTCGTAGCGTATCAGAAATACACTACGCCGCCGTTTTTTTACCTGGCTCTACGTGGAATCCAGGTAGATTTTGTCCAGTAAACGACGGCGGCGTAGTGTATTTCTCCCGTCGCAATCCATCCGCGCGAGTAGGGGGGCGTGAAGCATTTAAAATAGGCGCGTTCCCGCGGCGATCGAACTGCGCATGCTCCGTTCGCAAATTTCCCGCCACGCATTGCGCGAAATCACGTCGTTACGTCGTTCGTTGCTTGAGTAGCGTCGTTTACGGACATTTCCATTCCCGAACGAGTTACGTAAAAAAAAAAAAAATTTAATTCGACGCGGGAACGACGGCCATACTTAACATGGGCTACGCACCGTTAGAGCAAAAAGCTGCTCTAACATTACGTAAAAAAAAAAAACAGACGTAAGCGATTGCGAAGACCGCTCGTATCTTCGTGGATCGCCGTAAAAACACATTTGCATATCCCGACGCATCAAAACGACGCGAACTCCTCCCAGCGGCCGCAAAAATATCGCAGCGTAGATCCGAAGGCTTACGAAGACGTAAGCCTCTCGGATCGAAGCCCGAAGCCGCCGTATCATGGTTTGAGGATTCAAACTAGTGATACGGCGTGCGAAATTTGAAATTACTCCTGTCTAACACCAGTTACACAGGCGTAATCGCTCTCTGAATCTGGGCCATTGTTATTTATTAAAGCGGATCTCCACCCTAAAGTGGAGTCGCGCTGATGGTAACCCTCACCCCCTCCGGTGTCACATTTGACACCTTTTCAGGTGTCTAAAGACAGGTATTTGCACCCACTTCCCGGCCACAACAGAGTCGGACAAAAGACGGGTTTTCCTAGCTTCCCGTCGCCCCCCCCCCCCACTTGTGTGCTGGGAACTCTCGGCTCCCAGCACACAGCGGGAGCCAATTTGGGGGCGCAGCGCGACTCGCGCATGCGCCGTACGGAACCGGGCAGTGAAGCCGCAGCGCTTCACTTCCTGGTTCCCTCACCGTGGATGGAGGGGGGAGCAGCAGGGAGACGAGCGAACGCTCCTCCTCCTCTGCTGCGGACGGCGCTGGACTCCAGGACGGGTAAGTGTCCTAATATTAAAAGTCAGCAGCTGCAGTATTTGTATCTCCTGGCTTTTAATATTTTGTTTTAATGGGCCGTCCGCTTTAAATATTATTTTTCAAGCTTTTGCTTTTTTTTATTTTATTAAAAAATTTTTTATAGAAAAACCAGGGGCCAGATTCTCTATGAAATTCGCCGGCGTAGCGTAAGCCATTTACACTACGCCGCCGCATCGTACTAGAGCGGGTGCCGTATTCTCTAACCATTTGCTCCGTAGTTTGCGGCGGCGTAGCGAAAATGGCCCGGCGTAAGCCCGCGTAATTCAAATGGGGCGGCTCGTATTTAAATTAAGCGTGCCCCCGCGTCGAACGAACTGCGCATGCGCCGGCCGGGGAAAAAGCCCAGTGCGCATGCTCCAGCTTACGTCGGAAAGCGTCGTTGAAACCGACGTCAAAACGACGTGATCGTCACTACGCAATGCCCCTATCCGCGAACGAGTTAGTAAAACGACGGAAATAGCCGACGCTGACCCGACGCCATACTTAACATGGCGTCCGACGGCACCCGACGGCATCCGACGGTACTTCGTAAGGTTACTCCTCATAGAAGCAGGGGTAACCTTACGCGGACGAAAAACAACGTACGCGACGACGGGGCGGCGTAAAAGCGATCGGGAATCGGCGTACTAGCCTCATTTGCATATGCAAATGAGAAAACAACGTAAAGGCCACCTAGTGGCCGGAGTTGTCATTACAACTACGATCCGCAAGTGTAATGGTATTACACTTGTCGGATGTTGAAGCGTATCTATGCAAAAGTGATGCTAAGAATCACCCGCATAGATACGAGGCAAAAAAAACGGCGATACGACGGGGTATCTGAGATACTCCGTCATAGCGCCGCTGAGAATCTGGCCCCTAGTTTCTATTTATATTATTATTATTTATATGACTAAAATCTTGGATATAGTCCCTTATCATCCCCTCTAATAGCTTACATACTTTTGATGTTAGGCTGACTGGTCTATACAGAATCTCACAATAGTGTAAATGTTTTTTATTAAATATTATTTCAAGCTTTTTCTTTTTTTCTTCTTTTTTTTTAAAAAGAAAAAACTAGGCCCAGATTCACAGAGCAATTACGCCTCTGTAACTGGTGTTAGACAGGAGTAATTTCAAATTTCGCGCGCCGTATCACTAGTTTGAATCCTCAAACCATGATACGGCGGCTTCGGGCTTCGATCCGAGAGGCTTACGTCTTCGTAAGCCTTCGGATCTACGCTGCGATATTTTTGCGGCCGCTGGGAGGAGTCCGCGTCGTTTTCAGCGTCGGGATATGCAAATGACTTTTTACGGCGATCCACGAAGATACGAGCGGCCTTCGCAATCGCTTACGTCATTTTTTTGCTACGTAATGTTAGACCAGCTATTTGCTGGTCTAACGGTGCGTAGCCCATGTTAAGTATGGCCGTCGTTCACGCGTCGAATTTAATTTAATTTTTTTTTTACGTAACTCATTCGGGAAAAGGAATGTCCGTAAACGACGCTACTCAAACAACGAATGACGTAACGACGTGATTTCGCGCAATGCACGGCGGGAAATTTGTGAACGGAGCATGCGCAGTTCGATCGCTGCGGGAACGTGCCTATTTTAAATGCTTCACGCCCCCTACTCGCGTAGATGGCTTGCGCCGGGAGAAATACACTACGCCGCCGTAGTTTACTGGACAAAATCTACCGGGATTCCACGTAGAGCCAGGTAAAATACGGCGGCGTAGTGTATTTCTGATACTCTACGCGAATCTAATTGTATGTGAATCTGGGCCCTAGTTTCTATTTATATTATTATTATTGTTATTTATATCCCTAAAATCTTGGATCTAGTCCCTTATCATCCCCTTTAATAGCTTACATACTTTTGATGTTAGGCTGCCTGGTCTATACAGAATCTCACAACAGTGTAAATGTTATTTATTAAATATTATTTCAAGCTTTTTCTTTTTTTTCTTTCTTTTTAAAATAGAAAAACCTAGTTTCTATTTATATTATTATTATTATTATTGTTATTTATATTACTAAAATCTTTCATATAGTCCCTTACCATCCCCTCCAATAGCTTGCATACTATGGGCCAGATTCAGAAAGAATGTGCGCCGTCGCATCTTTACGCCGATTCAGAAAGCAAGATACGCCGAAAAACATGGCTTCAGTCGTCCAACGTAACTTGCCTACGCCGGCGTATCGTGGGCGCATAGTTACGCTGGACGCATTCGGCGTTCCAATTGAAAATATGCAAATGAGCTAGATTCGCCGATTCACAAATGTAGTTGCGCCCGGCGTATCGATAGACGTCGTTTACGTAAGGCGTACGACCAGCGTAAAGTTACCCCTGCTATATGAGGCGCAGACACTGTTAAGTATGGACGTCGGAACAGCGTAGAATTTTCCGTAGTTTACGTCGTTTGCGTAAGTCGTACGCGAATAGAGCTGTGTGTAAGTTACGTTCACGTTGAAAGCATTGAGTATTTGCGACGTGATTTTGGAGCATGCACACTGGGATACGTCCACGGACGGCGCATGCGCCGTTCGTTAGGTGCGTCATTTACATGGGGTCATGGCTCATTTTAATACAACACACCCACTACCAGCCTACTTTGAATTACGCGGGCTTACGCCGGCCGATTTACACTACGCCGCCGTAACTTAGAACGCAAGTTCTTTCAGAATACGGTACTTGCCTCTCTAAGTTACGGCGGCGTAGTGTATATGAGATACGCTACGCTCGCGGAAACTTAGGCAAATATTTCTGAATCTGGCCCCTAGTTTCTATTTATATTATTATTTTTTATATCCCTAAAATCTTGGATCTAGTCCCTTATCATCCCCTCTAATAGCTTACATACTATTGATGTTAGGCTGACTGGCCTATACAGAATCTCACAAAAGTGTAAATGTTATTTATTAACCACTTCGGGTCCGCGCCATTGACAGAACACGTCAACAGCGCGAACCTGAGGCGCCGGGGTCACGTCTTTGGACGTGATTTACTTGTAATTCCCCGCGCGCGCCACAGGGTGGTGCGCGGCGGGGAAAAACAGTCCCGACGCATCACCGAGGATTCGATGATGGCCGCGATGTCCGTCAGGTACACGCGATCGTCGGTGACAGAGCAGGGACGTGGAGCTCTGTGTGTAAACACAGAGCTTCACGTCCTGTCAGGGAGAGGCAACAGATGCCGTTTCTCTTGTACATAGGGAGACAGCATCGGTCACCTCCCCCAGTCACCCCCCTCCCCCCACACAGTTAGAACACACCCAGGCAATACATTTAACCCCTTCCTCACCCCCTAGTGTTAACCCCTTCAATGCCAGTCACATTTATACAGTAATTAGTGCATGGCTCCTTGGTTCCAGTGAAGGAAACGCTTAAGCATATTAAGACATTTTGGACAATTTCATGCTCACAACTTTGTGGGAGGAGTTTGGGGACGGCCCCTTCCTGTTCCAACATCACTGCCCACCAGTGCACAAAGCAAGGTCCATAAAGACATGGATGAGCGAGTTTGGGGTGGAGGAATGTGACTGGTGAACCTTCAACTCTTTGCTCCTCCCATGAACTTCCTAATTTAAGCCACGCCTCTGCACTTCCTGTTTGCCAGATCATTGTGCTCTCTCCAGCCGATATCTTGTTCCTTTGCATACCCGCAGCTGCCTGTATCTTCACTACCACTCGTTACCGACCTTTGGCTTGTTCCTGGACTACACTTCTGCTTGATCCCTACCTGCCACCATGTTACCAACCTTTGGCTTGTTCCTCAACTACGCTTCCCCTTGACCCCAACCTGCAACTACTTGTTACCAACCTTTGGCTTGTTCCTCGACTATGTTTCTGCTTGCCCCTTACCTGCAACTACTTTCTACCAACCTTTGGCTTGTTCCTTGACTATGCTTCACTTGACCCCAACCTGCCACCAATTGTTACCAACCTTTAGCTTGTTCCTTAACTACGCTTTCCCTTGACCCCAACCTGCAACCACTCGTTATTGACCTTTGGCTTGTTCCTCAACTACGCTTCCCCTTGACCCCAACCTGCAACCACTCATTACCAACCTTTGGCTTGTTTCTTAACTACACTCTCCCTTGACCCCAACCTGCAACCACTTGTTTCAGACTTTTGGCTTGTTCCTCAACTACGCTTCCCTTTGACCCCAACCTGCAACTACTTGTTACCAACCTTTGGCTTGTTTCATAACTTTGCTTCCCCTTGACCTCAACCTGCAACCACTTGTTACCGACCTTTGGCTTGTTCCTCAACTACGGTTCCCCTTGACCCCAACCTGCAACCACTTCATGCCAACCTTTGGCTTGTTCCTCGACTATGTTTCTGCTTGCCCCCAACCTGCAACCACTTTCTACCAATCTTTGGTCTGTTCCTTGACTATGCTTCGCTTGACTCCAACCTGCCACCACTTTCTACCAACCTTTGGCTTGTTCCTTGACTATGCTATTACTTGACCCCAACCTGCAACTACTTTTTACCGACCTTTGGCTTGTTCCTCAACTTTGATTCCTCTTGACCCCAACCTGCAGCCACTTGTTACTGATCTTTGACTTGTTTACTGACTATGCTTCGGCTTGACCCCAACCTGAAACCACTCTTTACCAACCATTGCTTGTTCCTCATTTATGCTTCCACTTGATCCCACCTGCAAGCACCCCTTACCAACCTTTGGCTTGTTCCTTGACCACACTTCTACTTGATCCCTACATGCTATATCTGCTACTGGACCCCAGCCTGCTCACCTTCTGGTGGAGCAATACCGCGGACCGCGACCTGGCAAAACCCATCCCCACCATTAAGAGCTCTGGTAAAACCGGTTAGTGCTTAGACCTCGCACCTCCGGAGAGCCCATGCCATCCGCCAGGGTGACCTGCTTGTGTACTTATCCAGCTGGTCGGTGGGAGCCTCTCTGCTGCTATAACTTCTGGTCTCCGAGCCTGACCCCTGACCCCGGATCCACCAAACCAATCAAACCTCTGTAGGTCTGGTCATGCCTAACCACCCCCTTGTTTTGGGTCCAGTTGATGTTCTCCATAGAGAATCCATATCTTCAGAATTGGTATTGGCATTAAAAAAAGAGAATCCCATTGGACCAAAAAGTCCTCTTTGCTCCTAACGAAGGGAAGGAGCACCCGGGTGTCCGGGTTTGACATATGAACCGGGTCTTCCCTCACCCATCGCTGCCTGGGATCCGGCTTCTGAAGAGCCCTGTCCAGGATGATGGATCTCCTACACACCTCACCCCTTTAATTACTAGTCCTCGGAGATCCGCTGCCTATACTTACAACGCGGCTTGTAATAGACATCAAACTGCACTTTCCAGAAATAGTTCCATTGTTATTACTTCGGGAAAAGATATTATGGCCATTCAATGTAATTTCATCTGACCTTCATCCCTCCAAGGCCGGGCCCTACCCTCCGAGCCCGGGGCCCTTCCCTCCAAGCCCGGGACCCTTTCCTCTGACCCCAGGGTCCCTTCCCTCTGAGCCCGGGCCCTTCCCTCTGAGTCGGGGCCCTTCCCTCCAAGCCCGGGGCACTTCCCTCTGAGCCCGGTGCCCTTCCCTCCAAGCCCGTGGCCCTTCCCTCTGAGCCCGGGGCCCATCCCTCTGAGCCTGGGGCCCTTCCCTCTGAGCCTGGGGCCCTTCCCTCCAAGCCCGGGGCCCTTCCCTCTGAGCCCTGGGCCCTTCCCTCTGAGCCCGTGGCCCTTCCCTCTGAGCCCGGGGCCCATCCCTCTGAGCCTGGGGCCCTTCCCTCCAAGCCCGGGGCCCTTCCGTCTGAGCCCAGGGCCCTTCCCTCCAAGCCCGGGACCCTTCCCTCTGAGACCAGGGCCCTTCCCTCTGAGCCCGGAGCCCTTCCCTCTGAGCCTGGGCCCTTCCCTCTGAGTCGGGGCCCTTCCCTCCAAGCCCGGGGCCCTTCCCTCCAAGCCCGTGGCCCTTCCCTCTGAGCCCGTGGCCTACCCTCTGAGCCCGTGGCCCTTCCCTCTGAGCCCCGGACCCTTCCCTCCAAGCCCGGGCCCTTTCCTCCAAGCCCGTGGCCCTTCCCTCTGAGCCTGGGGCCTACCCTCTGAGCCTGTGGCCTACCCTCTGAGCCTGTGGCCTACCCTCTGAGCCAGTGGCCCTTCCCTCTGAGCCCGGGACCATTCCCTCTGAGCCCGTGGCCCTTCCCTCTGAGCCCAGGACCCTTCCCATTGAGCCCGGGGCCCTTCCCTCTGAGCCCGGGGCCCTTCCCTCTGAGCCCGGGGCCCTTCCCTCTAAACCCGTGGCCCTTCCCTCTGAGCCCGGGGCCCTTCCCTCCAAGCCCGGGGCCCTTTACTCCCGTTGCGAATAGAGCCTTACTGCCCATACCTGCAACCGCTTGTTACCAACCTTTGGCTTGTTTACTGACTATGCTTCTGCTTGATCCCTACCTGGAACCGCTTGTTACCAACCTTTTGGCTTGTTTACTGACTATGCTTCTGCTTGATCCCTACCTGGAACCACTTGTTACCAACCTTTGGCTCATTCCTCAACTACGCTTCCACTTGACCCCAACCTGCAACCACTTGTTACCGGCCTATGGCTTGTTCCTTAACTACGCTTCTGCTTGACCCCATCCTGCAACCACTTATTACTGACTTTTGGTGTGTCCCTCAACTACGCTTCCTCTTGATTCCATCCTGAAACCACTTGTTACCAACCTTTGGCTTGTTCCTCAACTATGCTTCTGCTTGATCCCTACCTACAACCACTTGTTACCAACCTTTGGCTTGTTCCTCAACCATGCTTCTGCTTGATTTCTACCTACAACCACTTGTTACCAACCTTTGGCTTGTTCCTTAACTATGTTGCTGGTTGATCGATACCTGCAAACCATCATTGTTTACTGACTATGCTTCTGCTTGACCCCAACCTGCAACCACTGGCTACCAAACTTTGGCTTGTTCCTCAACTATGCTTCCACGTGATGCCTACCTGCAACCACTTGTTGCCGGCCTTTGGCTTGTTCCTCAACTACGCTTCTGCTTGACCCCAACCTGCAACCACTTGTTACGAACTTTTGGCTACTGCTTGACCCCAACCTGCAACCACTTGTTACCATCCTTTGGCTTGTTTACCGACTATGCTTCCACCTGACCCCAACCTGCAACTATTCGTTAATGACCTTTAGGTTGTTCCTCAACTATGCTTCTGCTTAATCCCTACCTGCAACAAATCATTACTGACCTTTAGCTTGTTTACTTACTTCAAGAGAAGTAGAAGTGAGTAAACAAGAGAAGTAGTACTGTGCAGAGTCCATACATACAGAATAAGAGGAGATACTGAGAAATACACTTGGACTATGATATATAAATATTTGTGGTGTTACACTGCCCCCTAGTGGTGGATATAGTATTAGCTCTGGGAATACAGGAAACACTTGATCCCCGACCTGCAACCACTTGTTACCATCTTTTGTCTTATTCCTCAACCAGGCTTCCACTTGACCCCAACCTGCAACCACTTGTTAACAATCTTTGGCTTGTTCCTCAACTACGCCTCTGCTTGATCCCAACCTACAACCACCTGTTACCATGCTTTGGCTTGTTTACTGACTATGCTTCCACCTGACCCCAACCTGCAACTACTTGTTGCAGGCCTTTGTCTTGTCCCTCAACTATGCTTCCACTTGATCCCTACCTGCAACCACTCATTTCCAACTTTTGGCTTCCGCTTGACCCCAACCTGCAAACACTTGTTACTGACCTTTCGCTTGTTACTCTACTATGCTTCTGCTTGATCCCAACCTGCAACCACTTGTTACTGTTCTTTGGCTTGAATTTCTGACTATGCTTCCACCTGACCCCAACATGCAACCACTCGTTATCGAACCTTCGCTTGTTCCTCAACTACGCTTTCGCTTGATCCCAACCTACAACCACATGTTACCAACCTTTGGCTTGTTTACTGACTGTGCTTTCACCTGACCCCAACCTGCAACAACTCGTTACTGACCCTTGGTTTGTTCATCAACTACGCTTCCAACTGTCTCCCTACCTGCAACCACTTCTTATCGACCTTTGGCTTGTTCCTCAACTACGTTTCTGCTTGATCCCAACCTGCAACCACTTGTTACTGTTCTTTGGCTTGTTTACTGACTATGCTTTCACCTGATCCCAACCTGCAAACTACTGGTTGATGACTTTTGGCCTGTTCCTCAACTACGCTTCCACTTGACCCCAACCTGCATTAATTTGTTCATGACCTTTAGGATGTTCCTCAACTTCGCTTCCACTTGATCCCTACCTGCAACCCCTCATTAACAACTTTTGGCTTCCGCTTGACCCCAACCTGCAACCACCCGTTACCGATCTTTCGCTTGTTCCTCAACTTCGTTTCTGCTTGATCCCAACCTGTAACCACTTGTTACTGTTCTTTGGCTTGTATTACTGACTATGCTTCCACCTGACCCCAACCTGCACACTCCTCATTGCCAACCTTTGGCTTGTGCCTCGATTACGCTTCCACTTGACCCCAACCTACAACCACTTGTTACCTGCCTTTTGCTTGTTTACTAAGCTTCCATTTGACTCCAACGTTCAACCACTCATTGCCGACCTTAGGCTTGTTCCCCAACTATGCTTCTGCCTGACCCCAACCTGTTACCAACCCTTGGTTTGTTCATCAACTACGCTTCCACCTGACCCCAACCTGCAACCACAGAGAAGTCCATACATACAGAATAAGAAGAGATACTGAGACTTACACTTGGACTAGAGGAATGATATATACATATTTGTGGTGTTACACTGCCCCCTAGTGGTGGATATAGTATTAGCTCTGGGTATACAGGGAATGCAGGGAGTGGTATATAACTACGAGTGCTGGGTGATGCGGATTATCTTTGTTTTCAGAATTCCAGTCATGTGACCTCTCTATTAAAGCCGAACTCCGCTGAGCGCTGTTTCCATTCGATCACCTCTCTCAGAAAGGAATCAAAGGAGGGAGTCATCCCCAGAATCTCTTCTTTTTTTACAGCAATGGAAATATATATATAGAAAAAAAATACAAACATCAATCCTATTTAGGCACCTATGGGCGTGGTCACGCCCCCACACATCTCACATAGGGTGAACCATTCATAGTCTGCTTTACTCTCACTCTGCACCCAATCACATGGTGCTGCGGCGCCATGCGATTTGGCACGTGCGTGAAATTCCGTGCGTTTGCAGGTGCCTGGTGGAGGAGGGGGGGATTACCAATTAAAGGGCCACACGTTTCTGTGCGCGGCGGGAAAAAGCACGCAATTTTGTGCACATTTCCCAACACGCGTAGACGTGAAGTCTGGTGCCCCATCCACACTTTACGTCTACTTTACACCCGCCCACGAGGAGCAGAGTCATTGGAGTGTTTCGGATCTTCCCACCCACACCCGAGGAGCAGAATCAGTGGAGTGTTCCGGATCTTCCCACCCACCCCTGAGGTGCAGAGTCAGTGGAGTGTTTTGGATCTTCCCACCCACTCCTGAGGAGCAGAATCAGTGGAGTGTTCCGGATCTTCCCACCTACCCCCGAGGAGCAGAATTAGTGGAGTGTTCCGGATCTTCCCACCCCCGAGGAGATGAATCAGTGGAGTGTTCCGGATCTTCCCACCCACCCCCGAAGAGCAGAGTCAGTGGAGTGTTTTGGATCTTCCCACCCACCCCCAAGGAGCAGAATCAGTGGAGAGTTACGGATCGTCCCACCCACCCCTGAAGGAGCAGAGTCAGTGGAGTGTTCCGGATCTTCCCACCCACCCCCGAGGAGCAGAATCAGTGGACTGTTCCGGATATTCCCACCCACCCCGAAGAGCAGAGTCAGTGGAGTGTTCCGGATCTTCCCACCCACCCCCGAGGAGCAGAGTCAGTGGAGTGTTCCGGATCTTCCCACCCACCCCCGAGGAGCAGAATCAGTGGACTGTTACGGATCTTCCCACCCACAAAGAGAAAGCGATACAATATATAGAGCAAAGGATGTTTCCAAAGTAGTATTGTATGAGGGGAAAATAACAATTTGACCCCTCCCCCTGCTGATTTTGTACGTTTTCCCCACTGACAAAGAAACGATCAGTCTATAATTTTATTGGTCGGTTTATTATAACAATGAGAGACAAAAGAACAACAAACATATCCCGAAAAATGTATTTAAAAAAAAATAATAAATTGATTTGCATTTTAATGAGTGAAATAAGTATTTAGTAGTTGGTGGAGAAACCCTTGTTGGGAAGCACAGAGGTCAGACGTTTCATGGAGTTGGGGGAGGTTCCTTAGTAGTTGGTGGAGAAACCCTTGTTGGGAAGCACAGAGGTCAGACGTTTCATGGAGTTGGGGGAGGTTCCTTAGTAGTTGGTGGAGAAACCCTTGTTGGGAAGCACAGAGGTCAGACGTTTCTTGTAGTTGGGGGAGGTTCCTTAGTAGTTGGGGGAGGTTCCTTGTTGGGAAGCACAGAGGTCAGACGTTTCTTGTAGTTGGGGGAGGTTCCTTAGTAGTTGGGGGAGGTTCCTTGTTGGGAAGCACAGAGGTCAGACGTTTCATGGAGTTGGGGGAGGTTCCTTAGTAGATGGGGGAGAAACCCTTGTTGGTGATCACAGAGGTCAGACGTTTCATGGAGTTGGGGGAGGTTCCTTAGTAGTTGGGGGAGAAACCCTTGTTGGTGATCACAGAGGTCAGACGTTTCATGGAGTTGGGGGAGGTTCCTTAGTAGTTGGGGGAGGTTCCTTGTTGGGAAGCACAGAGGTCAGACGTTTCATGGAGTTGGGGGAGGTTCCTTAGTAGTTGGGGGAGGTTCCTTGTTGGGAAGCACAGAGGTCAGACGTTTCATGGAGTTGGGGGAGGTTCCTTAGTAGTTGGGGGAGAAACCCTTGTTGGTGATCACAGAGGTCAGACGTTTCATGGAGTTGGGGGAGGTTCCTTAGTAGTTGGGGGAGGTTCCTTGTTGGGAAGCACAGAGGTCAGACGTTTCTTGTAGTTGGGGGAGGTTCCTTGTTGGTGATCACAGAGGTCAGACGTTTCATGGAGTTGGGGGAGGTTCCTTAGTAGTTGGGGGAGAAACCCTTGTTGGTGATCACAGAGGTCAGACGTTTCTTGTAGTTGGGGGAGGTTCCTTAGTAGTTGGGGGAGGTTCCTTGTTGGGAAGCACAGAGGTCAGACGTTTCATGGAGTTGGGGGAGGTTCCTTAGTAGTTGGGGGAGGTTCCTTGTTGCATTTAGGAAAAAGGTCAAGACTTTTCTCTTTGATATCAAAGGAGACAGGAACAACAAGCGCCCAGAGGCGATTCAGTTCGCATGTGCCGCGCTATATAAGTTTTCATTCATTCATTCATTCGAAGCACAGAGGTCAGACGTTTCATGGAGTTAGCCTCCAGGTTCTCACACATCTCAGGAGGGATTTTGTCCTCTTTGCAGATCCTCTCCAAGTCATTAAGGTTTTGAAGGCTCATGTTTGGTAGCTCGAAGTTTCACCTCCCTCCATACATTTTCTATAGGAATAAGGTCTGGAGACCGGCTAGGCCACTCCATCACCTTAACCACTTAAGACCCGGACCTTTAGGCAGCTAAAGGACTCGGACAGGTTTTGCGATTCGGCGCTGCGTCGCTTTAACTGACAATTGCGCGGTCGTGCGACGTGACTCCCAAACAAAATTGGCGTCCTTTTTTCCCCACAAATAGAGCTTTCTTTTGGTGGTATTTGATCCCCTCTGCGGTTTTTATTTTTTGCGCTATAAACAAAAATAGAGCGACAATTTAGAAAAAAATGCAATATTTTTTACTTTTTGCTCTAATAAATATCCCCCAAAAATATATAAAAAAACATTTTTTCCCCTCAGTTTAGGCCGATACGTATTCTTCTACCTATTTCTACGCAATAAGCGTTTATCGGTTGGTTTGCGCAAAATTGATAGGGCTAGATTCACGTAGGAGAGCGTAACTTTGTGCGGGCGTAGCGTATCCTATTTACGTTACGCCTCCGCAACTTTTACAGGCAAGTGCTGTATTCACAAAGCACTTGCTCCGTAAATTGCGGCGGCGTAATGTAAATGGGCCGGCGTATTCCGCGTGCAATTCAAATTAGCAGGTGGGGGGCGTGTTGTATTGAGATGAATGGTGACCCGACGTAATCAAACCGTTGTATTAAAGCAAACCCCCCATGCAAAAACACACTACAAGCGCTTTTGGAAGAAAAAAACTAATAGGTGATTCAATGAGCCAAAAATCCAAACTAGCCACTCTAAATGACTGCAGCTGCTACCATTATAACTTGGTTCACGGACCAGTTTAACACCTCAATAGCTGGGTAAAAAATGAATAAAACCTGAATATGTCAGAATTATATCACAATCAACCAGGCAGCGCTGGACATATGCAACATTTAAACTTTAAACAAATAAATATACAAATATTGAATATTGTCCTTGGAATAGAAAAGTTCTTAAATGAAGAATGGCAGTCTTTAATGCAAATATTGGACTGAACAATCCTTATTCAGACAAAGTCCACTATAGCCCAAGATGATAGGTTTGGAAAGACACCGCTTCACGTCTGTGCTCATAGAAGAAAGAGGGGGGTGTGTGAGAAAAGAGAACCCCCCTCTTGAGTAGCCTCTTACCGCAAAGAAAATTTATATCGGCGTGTCACAGGTGCAATCTCAGCCTCAATCACTGCTCAGCGTCTCTGAATGGCTCGGGGTTCATACATGAAAAAGATGGTAGGAAACAGACACATAGCGCGATCCTGCTTAAAAATCTTTAATCGCCCAATAAAAACGTCATCCAATACACTCACATGTATAAAACTTTAAAATGGCATATCTCACTGATTTACCCAAATCGGGTCAGGTTAACCACATCACCAAACGCTCGTTGCTGGTCAAGCTGCGAGGAGGGGAGTGATCTCTAATGCCGACTGACAATCAGACTGCTTCACTTGGTTCAGCCCTGACTAGTTTCATCCCAAGGGATATCATCTGAGGGTGGAGCCAAGTGTCATGCATTACTGCTTTATACCCAGGAGCAAATTGCTCGCATTGCATCAGGCATCAATCCCCAGCTGACAGCTACATCAACAGAGGACAGAATGACACAGCAATGTGCAAATCAAGGGACACAGTATATTTGACAATGTGACAATCTTTACAGAGTGCACAGAATACAAAACAGCAGAGTGCTGTCCTTGGCTGGAAACTGCCGGCTGATCATTTACATCCGCCGGAATTATACTAGCAGACAAAAACAGCATTCAGCATAAAAACCATATCAATAATTAAAAAAATACCAATCAGATAGTCCAAAGCGGGTGTGCCCATATGAACTGGGCACAGTCACTTTAGACAAAAAATTATGATCATGGTGTTAGTGAGAAAAAATAAATAAAATATATATATATGTAACATAAGATATAGGAATTTAAATGTATACCTTGCACCATACATTGTACAATGCATATTACCGATCAGATTGAATTGGATAGAATTCAACCAGACATAGAATGGTGCAATATTCACCTCTATTTAGGAGAAATAAATCATACATTTCAAACATGATGCATTCCCAATTCGTTCAAGAATGTATACAAAATAGATTAAATACCTAAAAATTGTAAGAGATGCTAAAAAAATACTAGACTAATAAAATTAAAAAAAAAAAAAAAAAAAAATTCTCTTTTTTTTTTTTTTTTTTTCTCTTTCCTTTCTTCCTGACATAAGGAATACCTGATAGGTGTATGGAATAAATATAAAATGATATATAAGTATGAAATTATATATAAGAATATGTGTATAAATGTATAACAATGGATAGAGATATGTGATAATGCATAAAGCACAGTCGCAGAAAAAAAGGTAATAAAGACGACAAAGGATGCATGCCGATCAATAATCGCTTATGAAACAATTTACATCCAATTCGACGTTTAAGCCAGAAGGGGTGAGCGTATTCATTAAATAAATCCAACGGGTCTCGCGTTTAGAGATTTCCCTCACCATGTTGGAACCCCTCCAATTTGAACAAATACTCTCTATGCCCCAAAACTTTAAGCCCGAAGGATCTTGTCCATGGAATTTTTTAAAATGGAGGGATACGCTATGATCTTTGTACCCGATCTCTATATTGTATATATGTTCTGAAACGCGTTTCTTTAGTTTCCTTTTCGTGCGGCCCACATACATTAGGTTGCATGGACACTGCAAAACGTAGACCACATGAGTTGTACTGCATGTGATAAAATCCTTAATTTTAAAATTCATATTGTTCCCCGTCGATGTAAATTCAGTCAATCCCCGAATAGGTGAATTTATCTTAGCACAGGTCTTACACCTTCTGCAGGCATAGAAACCAGCGCAGTCCCAAAACATGGTTGGTCTAACAGGTGGGTCCAGTACTTTCTTTACTATCTTGTCTCCAAAATTGGGGGCTTTTCTATATATGAAAGCAGGATTTTTTGGCACCACATTCTGTAAGGTTTTGTCCATTTGGAGTATGTGCCAGTGTTCTTTGAAAATTTTCTCGATGTCCCTATATTGGTCATGGAAATTTGAAATGAAGCCCCATTCATGTTTTGAACTTTGTATTTGTGCCTTATTTTCCAGACATACCGATCTTGGTGTGGCACCTACGTCATTGATAATTTTATTTAGGGTCGACTCATTGTAACCTTTCTGAATAAAGCGAGATTTAATAATCGCAGATTGAGATTGAAAATCTGAGTCGGATGTACAATTTCTCCTTATTCTCATTATTTGTCCTTTAGGAATGTTATTGAGCCAATGTGGGTGGTGTCCACTGGAGATTGGAAGATAACTATTCCTGTCGGTAGGCTTAAAATAGACATTGGTAATTAACTTGTCTCCATCTCTTAATAGATTTACATCGAGAAAATGGATTTTGTCTTTACTGAACTCGTAGTCTAACACAATATTGTTACTGTTGTTATTTAGTTCAGTCATGAATGCATGTAGTGAACATTCAGTGCCTTCCCATAGGAACACTAGGTCATCTATATACCTTTTGTACAATAATAGCTGGTCTCTCTTTTTAGAAAAGACCACTTTGTCCTCCCACTCCCCCATGAACAAATTGGCCAAGCTTGGAGCAAACTTGGCTCCCATGGCCACTCCTTTGCGCTGGGAATAAAAGTGTTGGTTATACCAAAAGTAATTGTGGGACAGGCAGAAATCTAAAGCCTGTCTCAAAAACACTTTCTGTTCGAAAGGTAAGTCGTCCCTCTGACATAGGGCCCAATTGAGTGCTAGTAAAGCGTCGTCATGCTGGATAATGGTATATAACGAGGATACGTCAGCGGTCACGAGAAACACATCCTGTTTATCAGATAGATCTATATCACTGATAATTTGCAGGAGGTTTTTCGTATCCCTTAAATAAGCTTTGGTCGTTAAGACGCTTGCTTGTAAAAACGTGTCCAAGTATTGTCCCAATCTGGCAGTCACTGACCCGATACAATTTACAATGGGTCGACCTGGTGGTACACTGGCATTTTTGTGGACCTTTGGCAGAGTATATATAGTAGGCACTCTGCAAGAGTTAGGAACAAGATATTTAATCTCCTTTTTGTTTAAAACTCTTTTTTCTGTTCCAAGGTCGACCAACTTCTGTAGGTCCTTATGGTACAGAGAAGTTGGGTCTGATTTCAGACGAACATACGTGCTGTCATCAGCCAGCATGGCTGCGAGTTGGCTGTCATAGAAACTTTTCTCCAAAACAACCACCCCGCCTCCCTTATCTGCTGGTCTAATTACGATGTTTTTCCTTTCCTCCAACATTTTTATGCCGTCATGTATATGTCGATGGTTAGCAAATTTCTTTGGGACCACTTTCTCAAAGTCTCTTAAAACAAGATTTTTAAATACATCAACATGTTGGTTAGCTGTATTAAGCGGATTGAAAAGAGATCGATTTTTCAGGCCGCTGTCAATCCCGATCACAGAAGTGTTAGTTCTGTTAGTACCAGTTGGACCATTGTTCAAAAAATACTTTTTTATATTTATTTTACGTATGTATTTATGGATGTCCATATATACTTCAAATTTGTTTAAGATCTTTTTAGGGCCACATTTCAAACCTGACTGAAGGATATTGATTTCCTTATCAGTTAGCTCAGTATGGCTCAGATTATAGATGCCTATTGGTCCTGTTCCAATCTTCTTTTTTTGGACTCTCCAGCCTGACCTGCATCCACGCCGTCCTTTATTACGGGATTTGGTGGGTGCTGAGGATCTCTCTCCCTCAGGGGAGGTTTCCACCATCCTTGTTGTGGGGGTGGGGGGTAATAAACCCCTAGAGGTTGGTGTCCATAGGGTCTGTTTGATTGGTGTCCTCGGTTTCCTCTCTTCCCCCTTCCTAAAAAAGGACGTGGGGAATGAGAATTTCTCCATTCGCCCTGTGTAGTTAGTGGGTCAAATCTATTTGAAGTGGAAGCGGCACCCTGATATTCATTATACATCCCTGGATGTTGATTGTATGCATTCGGATGTTGGTATTGCATACCTTCTCTGCTCCTACCTCTTATCTCTTTCCCTCTGCCGCGTTTAGCTTTAAATTGAGGGGGCATAGTACCCCAATTTTGCATTGGTTGGCATGGGGTAGAGTATCCCGTAGGGATCAAAGACCTCACATCCTGTGTTAGGGGTGTGGGGGGAGGATCCAAATGTATTTCAACTCCAGGTTGTTTAATTTTACTTTGCCATGTGTATATACATTCATTTTTAAAATCATTTAAATCTCTGTACACAAAAAAAGAAATTTTTTTCACAGAGATTTAAATGATTTTAAAAATGAATGTATATACACATGGCAAAGTAAAATTAAACAACCTGGAGTTGAAATACATTTGGATCCTCCCCCCACACCCCTAACACAGGATGTGAGGTCTTTGATCCCTACGGGATACTCTACCCCATGCCAACCAATGCAAAATTGGGGTACTATGCCCCCTCAATTTAAAGCTAAACGCGGCAGAGGGAAAGAGATAAGAGGTAGGAGCAGAGAAGGTATGCAATACCAACATCCGAATGCATACAATCAACATCCAGGGATGTATAATGAATATCAGGGTGCCGCTTCCACTTCAAATAGATTTGACCCACTAACTACACAGGGCGAATGGAGAAATTCTCATTCCCCACGTCCTTTTTTAGGAAGGGGGAAGAGAGGAAACCGAGGACACCAATCAAACAGACCCTATGGACACCAACCTCTAGGGGTTTATTACCCCCCACCCCCACAACAAGGATGGTGGAAACCTCCCCTGAGGGAGAGAGATCCTCAGCACCCACCAAATCCCGTAATAAAGGACGGCGTGGATGCAGGTCAGGCTGGAGAGTCCAAAAAAAGAAGATTGGAACAGGACCAATAGGCATCTATAATCTGAGCCATACTGAGCTAACTGATAAGGAAATCAATATCCTTCAGTCAGGTTTGAAATGTGGCCCTAAAAAGATCTTAAACAAATTTGAAGTATATATGGACATCCATAAATACATACGTAAAATAAATATAAAAAAGTATTTTTTGAACAATGGTCCAACTGGTACTAACAGAACTAACACTTCTGTGATCGGGATTGACAGCGGCCTGAAAAATCGATCTCTTTTCAATCCGCTTAATACAGCTAACCAACATGTTGATGTATTTAAAAATCTTGTTTTAAGAGACTTTGAGAAAGTGGTCCCAAAGAAATTTGCTAACCATCGACATATACATGACGGCATAAAAATGTTGGAGGAAAGGAAAAACATCGTAATTAGACCAGCAGATAAGGGAGGCGGGGTGGTTGTTTTGGAGAAAAGTTTCTATGACAGCCAACTCGCAGCCATGCTGGCTGATGACAGCACGTATGTTCGTCTGAAATCAGACCCAACTTCTCTGTACCATAAGGACCTACAGAAGTTGGTCGACCTTGGAACAGAAAAAAGAGTTTTAAACAAAAAGGAGATTAAATATCTTGTTCCTAACTCTTGCAGAGTGCCTACTATATATACTCTGCCAAAGGTCCACAAAAATGCCAGTGTACCACCAGGTCGACCCATTGTAAATTGTATCGGGTCAGTGACTGCCAGATTGGGACAATACTTGGACACGTTTTTACAAGCAAGCGTCTTAACGACCAAAGCTTATTTAAGGGATACGAAAAACCTCCTGCAAATTATCAGTGATATAGATCTATCTGATAAACAGGATGTGTTTCTCGTGACCGCTGACGTATCCTCGTTATATACCATTATCCAGCATGACGACGCTTTACTAGCACTCAATTGGGCCCTATGTCAGAGGGACGACTTACCTTTCGAACAGAAAGTGTTTTTGAGACAGGCTTTAGATTTCTGCCTGTCCCACAATTACTTTTGGTATAACCAACACTTTTATTCCCAGCGCAAAGGAGTGGCCATGGGAGCCAAGTTTGCTCCAAGCTTGGCCAATTTGTTCATGGGGGAGTGGGAGGACAAAGTGGTCTTTTCTAAAAAGAGAGACCAGCTATTATTGTACAAAAGGTATATAGATGACCTAGTGTTCCTATGGGAAGGCACTGAATGTTCACTACATGCATTCATGACTGAACTAAATAACAACAGTAACAATATTGTGTTAGACTACGAGTTCAGTAAAGACAAAATCCATTTTCTCGATGTAAATCTATTAAGAGATGGAGACAAGTTAATTACCAATGTCTATTTTAAGCCTACCGACAGGAATAGTTATCTTCCAATCTCCAGTGGACACCACCCACATTGGCTCAATAACATTCCTAAAGGACAAATAATGAGAATAAGGAGAAATTGTACATCCGACTCAGATTTTCAATCTCAATCTGCGATTATTAAATCTCGCTTTATTCAGAAAGGTTACAATGAGTCGACCCTAAATAAAATTATCAATGACGTAGGTGCCACACCAAGATCGGTATGTCTGGAAAATAAGGCACAAATACAAAGTTCAAAACATGAATGGGGCTTCATTTCAAATTTCCATGACCAATATAGGGACATCGAGAAAATTTTCAAAGAACACTGGCACATACTCCAAATGGACAAAACCTTACAGAATGTGGTGCCAAAAAATCCTGCTTTCATATATAGAAAAGCCCCCAATTTTGGAGACAAGATAGTAAAGAAAGTACTGGACCCACCTGTTAGACCAACCATGTTTTGGGACTGCGCTGGTTTCTATGCCTGCAGAAGGTGTAAGACCTGTGCTAAGATAAATTCACCTATTCGGGGATTGACTGAATTTACATCGACGGGGAACAATATGAATTTTAAAATTAAGGATTTTATCACATGCAGTACAACTCATGTGGTCTACGTTTTGCAGTGTCCATGCAACCTAATGTATGTGGGCCGCACGAAAAGGAAACTAAAGAAACGCGTTTCAGAACATATATACAATATAGAGATCGGGTACAAAGATCATAGCGTATCCCTCCATTTTAAAAAATTCCATGGACAAGATCCTTCGGGCTTAAAGTTTTGGGGCATAGAGAGTATTTGTTCAAATTGGAGGGGTTCCAACATGGTGAGGGAAATCTCTAAACGCGAGACCCGTTGGATTTATTTAATGAATACGCTCACCCCTTCTGGCTTAAACGTCGAATTGGATGTAAATTGTTTCATAAGCGATTATTGATCGGCATGCATCCTTTGTCGTCTTTATTACCTTTTTTTCTGCGACTGTGCTTTATGCATTATCACATATCTCTATCCATTGTTATACATTTATACACATATTCTTATATATAATTTCATACTTATATATCATTTTATATTTATTCCATACACCTATCAGGTATTCCTTATGTCAGGAAGAAAGGAAAGAGAAAAAAAAAAAAAAAAAAAAGAGAATTTTTTTTTTTTTTTTTTTTTTAATTTTATTAGTCTAGTATTTTTTTAGCATCTCTTACAATTTTTAGGTATTTAATCTATTTTGTATACATTCTTGAACGAATTGGGAATGCATCATGTTTGAAATGTATGATTTATTTCTCCTAAATAGAGGTGAATATTGCACCATTCTATGTCTGGTTGAATTCTATCCAATTCAATCTGATCGGTAATATGCATTGTACAATGTATGGTGCAAGGTATACATTTAAATTCCTATATCTTATGTTACATATATATATATTTTATTTATTTTTTCTCACTAACACCATGATCATAATTTTTTGTCTAAAGTGACTGTGCCCAGTTCATATGGGCACACCCGCTTTGGACTATCTGATTGGTATTTTTTTAATTATTGATATGGTTTTTATGCTGAATGCTGTTTTTGTCTGCTAGTATAATTCCGGCGGATGTAAATGATCAGCCGGCAGTTTCCAGCCAAGGACAGCACTCTGCTGTTTTGTATTCTGTGCACTCTGTAAAGATTGTCACATTGTCAAATATACTGTGTCCCTTGATTTGCACATTGCTGTGTCATTCTGTCCTCTGTTGATGTAGCTGTCAGCTGGGGATTGATGCCTGATGCAATGCGAGCAATTTGCTCCTGGGTATAAAGCAGTAATGCATGACACTTGGCTCCACCCTCAGATGATATCCCTTGGGATGAAACTAGTCAGGGCTGAACCAAGTGAAGCAGTCTGATTGTCAGTCGGCATTAGAGATCACTCCCCTCCTCGCAGCTTGACCAGCAACGAGCGTTTGGTGATGTGGTTAACCTGACCCGATTTGGGTAAATCAGTGAGATATGCCATTTTAAAGTTTTATACATGTGAGTGTATTGGATGACGTTTTTATTGGGCGATTAAAGATTTTTAAGCAGGATCGCGCTATGTGTCTGTTTCCTACCATCTTTTTCATGTATGAACCCCGAGCCATTCAGAGACGCTGAGCAGTGATTGAGGCTGAGATTGCACCTGTGACACGCCGATATAAATTTTCTTTGCGGTAAGAGGCTACTCAAGAGGGGGTTCTCTTTTCTCACACACCCCCCTCTTTCTTCTATGAGCACAGACGTGAAGCGGTGTCTTTCCAAACCTATCATCTTGGGCTATAGTGGACTTTGTCTGAATAAGGATTGTTCAGTCCAATATTTGCATTAAAGACTGCCATTCTTCATTTAAGAACTTTTCTATTCCAAGGACAATATTCAATATTTGTATATTTATTTGTTTAAAGTTTAAATGTTGCATATGTCCAGCGCTGCCTGGTTGATTGTGATATAATTCTGACATATTCAGGTTTTATTCATTTTTTACCCAGCTATTGAGGTGACCCGACGTAAATGACGCGCCGAACGAACTGCGCATGCGCCGGCCGCGGACGTATCCCAGTGCGCATGCTCCAAATCACGTCGCAAACAGTCAATGAAAACGACGTGAACGGAACTTACGCCCCCTGCCCCATTCTGAATCGACTTACGCAAACGACGTAATATTTAAAAAATTTGGCACGGTCCCGACGTCCACACTTAACATTGGCCGCGCCATCTTTTTGTTGGAATATCTTTACGCCTGAAAACGCCTTACGTAAACGGCGTATCTGTACTGCGACGGCCGGGGCGTACTTTCGTGAATCGGCGTATCTAGCTAATTTGCATATTTTAGGCGTAAACCCCCCCTAGCGGCGAGCGTAAATATGCAGCCAAGATTCGCGCCGGCGCAGATTCTGAGTTACGCCGGCGTAAATCTACATGGATCTGGCCCATAGCGTTTACAAAATAGGAGACAGTTTTATGGCATTTTCATCAAAAAAATTTTTTTTACTACTAATATCAGCGATTTTTTATGTGACTGCGACATTATGGCGGAGACATCGGACAATTTTGACCCTTTTTTGGGATCATTTTCACAGCGAAAAATGCATTTAAATTGCATTGTTTATTGTGAAAATGACAGTTGCAGTTTGGGAGTTAACCACAAGGGGGCGCTGAAGGGGTTAAGTGTGACCTCATGTGTGTTTCTAACTGTAGGGGGGCGTGGCTGTAGGTGTGACGTCATCGATTGTGTTTCCCTATATCAGGGAACAGGCGATCAATGACGGCGCCACAGTGAGGAAGGGGGAAGGACAGTTTACACACGGCTCTCCCCGTTCTTCAGCTCCGGGGACCGATCGCCGCACTCCAGCCGGTCCTGGTCCCGGAGCTTCAGACCGAGTCACGGGCGCGCGCCCGTGACCCGCGGATGGGTACTAGTACAGGACGAACCTGTACGTGCATGTGCCCAGCCGTGCCATTCTGCCGACCTATATGTGCAGGAGGCGGTCCTTAACCACTTAAGGACCGGACCAATACGCTGGTATATGACCCAAGGGGTTTTTACAATTCGGCACTGCGTCGCTTTAACAGACAATTGCGCGGTCGTGCGACGTGGCTCCCAAACGTCCTTTTCTTCCCACAAATAGAACTTCCTTTTGGTGGTATTTGATTGCCTCTGCGTTTTTTTTTTTTTTGCGCTATAAACAAAAATAGAGCGACAATTTTTGAAAAAAAAACAATATTTTTTTACTTTGTTGTTATATGAAAAATCGAATAAACTAAATTTTAGTGAAACATTTAGGCCAAAATGTATTCAGCCACATGTCTTTAGTTAAAAAAATCGCAATACAAAAAAAATGAGCTACCTAGCGGGAACAGCGACACTAATACAGCGATCAGAAAACCGATCGCTTAGTGACGCTGGCAATAGGGGGTGAAAGGGTTAACTAGGGCGGTGATCAAGGGGTTAAAACTTTATTAGGGGGGGTACGGGGGCTACCCTGAACCTAACACTAACTGCCTGTCACACTAACTGTCACACTGGCACTAAATGCAGTGATCAGTAAATATATGATCACTGCAATCAGTGTTTACATTACACAGGCAGAGGAAGTGACACGGCGGGGAGGACGCGGATTGGCTGGGAGCGATCCGGAGGGGGCGGAAAAAAATGAACAGCCGCCCCCTCAAAGGTAAGACGCCCGCCGCACGCAGCGGAGGGGGTCCCGATCGGACCCCCGACCCGCAAGAAGGCATGGACGTACATGTACGCCCATCTGCCTGTACGTGCCATTCTGTGGGCGTACATAGTCGTGTGGCCTGGTGAACAGGCCACCTAGTTTAGACCGGTCGCATACTGTCCTCTTATTGGGTGTTTATGTACTTACCACTAATGCCCCCAAAACTACCCTCTGGAATATGTGCCCGCGCTGACTATCTCTACATCTGGACACCCCCCCCCCCATAGCCTAGTACAGGAGTCTCCAAACTGCGGCCAAGGGCCAGATGTGGCCCTTTGCTAGCCTTTATCTGGCCCTTGGGGCACAATTCCTCCCACTGATATGAGGCACTATTCCCCCCATATATACTATACACTCCATATATACTATATACACTCTCTATATACCCCATATATACTATATACACTCTCTATATACCCCATATATACTATACACTCCATATATACTATATACACTCTCTATATACCCCATATATACTATATACACTCTCTATATACCCCATATATACTATACACTCCATATATACTATATACACTCTCTATATACCCCATATATACTATATACACTCTCTATATACCCCATATATACTATATACACTCTATATACCCCATATATACTATACACACTCCCTATATACCCCATATATACTATACACACTCCCTATATACCCCATATATACTATATACACTCCCTATATACCCCATATATACTATATACACTCTCTATATACTCCATAAATACTATATACACTCCCTATATACCCCATATATACTATATACACTCTCTATATACTCCATAAATACTATATACACTCTCTATATACCCCATATATACTATATGCACTCTCTATATACCCCATATATACTATACACACTCCCTATATACCCCATATATACTATATACACTCTCTATATACCCCATATATACTATATACCCCATATATACTATATGCACTCTCTATATACCCCATATATACTATACACACTCCCTATATACCCCATATATACTATATACACTCCCTATATACCCCATATATACTATATACACTCTCTATATACCCCATATATACTATATACACTCTCTATATACCCCATATATACTATATACACTCTCTATATACTCCATAAATACTATACACACTCCCTATATACCCCATATATACTATACACACTCCCTATATACCCCATATATACTATACACACTCCCTATATACCCCATATATACTATATACACTCTCTATATACTCCATAAATACTATACACACTCCCTATATACCCCATATATACTATATACACTCTCTAAATACCCCATATATACTATATACACTCTATATATACCCCATATATACTATACACACTCCCTATTTACCCCATATATACTATATACACTCCCTATATACCCCCTATATACTATATACACTCTCTATATACCCCATAAATACTATATACACTCCCTATATACCCCATATATACTATATACACTCTCTATATACTCCATAAATACTATATACACTCCCTATATACCCCATATATACTATATACACTCTCTAAATACCCCATATATACTATATACACTCTATATATACCCCATATATACTATACACACTCCCTATTTACCCCATATATACTATATACACTCCCTATATGCCCCCTATATACTATATACACTCTCTATATACCCCCTATATACTATATACACTCTCTACTGTTGTGGAAAATTCTATAAATGTATGTTGTCAGATGTCCCCCCAGTGTCAGTTTTGCTGTAATGCGCTCAGGTGAGCGTATTCACGCATACAGACGTTGGTGGAAGGCCATTGGCGCAACACCTTTTCATGGACAACAATTTGCGAGCTCCTTTTAGGGATGTTCATTTATGCCTCAGCAAGGAACTGGCCACTTCTTGTCGACTGCATTAAATGACTCCGAGTGGACAGATCTGCGTACATGAAAACTGTAGCATAACTATACAGATTTTATGGGTATCTTATCCATGATTTTAGTATGGTTGGCAAAGATGGCGACAGTTTGGCTTGCAGATGGCTTTGTGCTAAGCCATGCTTTTTACAGAGCATGGCTCGGCACCCAGCTGTTTTGCACACCTCACTGATAGCATTATTTTGAATCACATGTCTGTGATACAAACATGTTTGATTGGCTGTTTTGTAAAGCCACCACCTTCTTTTGTTACTCTTGTGGACACTATAAATAAATGGGGCTAGCTGCTGCTAAGGGCAGTGATGTCTGGGAGCTATGGATGAGAAGAAGCTGTTGTAATGTCTCTTGACTTGTATGGATGGGTAGAGAATGATGGTGAGTGAACTTATTTTAGCTTAAACATGGCATCATTTGATTTAAGATGGCGAATGTGCTCTAGAAGCACATGGCAAGATGGGGGTGTGCCTTGCAAACCCCCAGATTTCCACGACAGTTTAAATGGCGGGCCAATGGTAGGAGTGGACAGAGCCCTTTTTTGGGCATCGGTACAGATGGGGGACAGTAGTCTTATGTTCCGATGCGTGGGGGGGGCTCTGCTCTACAAAAAGAAACAAATTTGCCATCTTTTTGAAATAATGCTTGAGTTTGATTGAGTAAGATTGTGTGTGTGTGTGCACATGTGGAATCCTGATTGTATGTCTGAATTTGATAGATGTATGATTGTGTGTGTGATTCTGATTGTATGACTGTTGTGTGATAGAGTTGTGTGTGTGTGTGTGTGATGCTGATTCTGTGTATGACTGTGTGTGATTGCGTGCATTTGTGAAAGCGATTGGATGCATGTGTGTGATTGCCTGAGTTTGTGAAATCGAGTGGATTTTGATCGTGTGTATGCCTGAATGCTGTTTGAGAGTAACAATGGAGGTAAGCTGGCTCCTCTGGCCATGCGGCTTGGGGGGGGGAAGGGCGATTTGTTTGTTTGTAACAGTTTGTAAGGAAGTGACTTGATTAACCAGATTTAAACTGCTATAGAAGACAGCCTTTTGTGTAACATCGCTCCTCTAGCCATGCGGCTTGCGGGGGAAGGGCGAACAGTGTTTTGATTTCTGTGTCAACTGACTTTGCAACTTTCAGAACATAGTTAGATGTAACATTTTTATGATGTATATGGAAACTGTATATTGTAGATGTTTCCCCAGTATAGGTGGGGTTATTCAGCCTGCGATATGGGCGGCTGAAGCCTTTTTGAATTTTGTGCATTAATGTGGTAGAGCTGATTGAATTGTTTGGCTGATGAAACATGTGCTTTGGTGGGGGAGGGGCAACTAGTGTTGGGTCTCTGTGTTTCTTGACTGCACAATTTTTAGAGCAAAGTCATGTGTAATATGTTCATGATCTTTATGAGGAATAGAAATTGATAAATTATGCATTTTTAAGTGGCCAGACAATAGCAGCTGCTGTTAGCATGAAAAAAAAAAGTTTTTATTTCGGAAGGTTTTAAATGTAAGCTCACTGTATGTATTTTTTTAATGGCTTGTTTACATGAGCTTTGAGAAAAGAGTTTTTGTTTTATGTTGTTTTATATAACCAACATTTTATTTGAATGTGCTGTTTTAATTGGCAAAAGGTCAGCTTTGAAGCAGCCTAAAATGCGCTCATTATGAGGGGTTCACGTCATAAAAAGGTCAGATTTGAAGGAACCTAAAGTGTGTGCCTTTTAGGTTGGTTGTTTTTAGAAAATGTTTTTTATTGTTTGTTTTTGATGATCAATGTTTTGTCTTTGTGGAAGAAAGGTTCTAGGCAAGTTTTTAAAAAAACTGCATATGGCGGCCATTTTGGTCATCAGTGGCCATTTTGGGGGCGTAGTCTGTTTGCACTGTGGGTCACCCCAGGGGGGAGGTGCAGCCACCTCTCCTTTGGGTGTGGTATTTCTCTGGCTATTTTGCTGGTGGATGGTGGATTTTAGCAGCCTTTGGGGCAGATTTCGATGTTTAGTGCGAATTGATTAGCGCGCTCTTTTCTGTGTTGGGATCGGGTGGAGAACATTTTTGTTTTCCTTCATGTGTGTGTAGTACGGTATGTCCTGTGGTAAACAGGTGATTTGGAAGCGGAGTTAAATTGTTTTTCTGCAAGCGTAAATGGCGCCATTGTTGCTTGGTTTGTTGTCGGCCATTTTGTGACTCAGTGTAAAGCGCTATCTTTTGAGTAGCGTTTGCGGACGCTAGGGCCAGTATATACAGGATCTGACTAACCTGTTGGCTGACGTTGCAGTGTAAAAGTGGAGACTTTTTGTGTAACATTTCGTTTTTTAATTTGTTACTGGCGGTGACTGCATTTTTGTGCACAGCGATGTGCGTTGTTGTTTGAATGTTTGGGAGTTGTTCATTGTTTTTGAATAATGGTTGGGTCAGGGGGGATCAACTCCCATTCTGCAGATGGGAGGAGATGGTTTTATTTTCCCTGAACCAAAGGTGTTTTGTTTTTAAGAGAAAAAACGCAGGAGATTTGAGTTTTGGCTTTGTTTACTACTTTATAATACTTCCAGGGGATATATGTGGTCCATGGAGTTTTTTGATGTGTTGAGACGAGGCAGTGAAGACAGACTTCCCCTCTCTCCATCTTTCTGTCATTATGTAAATAAATCAGATTTGGGTTTTAGAGAGCTGAGCATACAACAGGAAGTCCTTTCTCAGCATTTATATATGAGCAGGAAGTCAATGGGAGGAGTTTTGAAGTCTTCTGAAAGATGAGCAATGAGATTTGTGTCCTGAAAGGACAACAGAAATATTTGAAAGAATGTTTTAAAGTTTAATTTCAGTTGTTTTTGTGAAGTTTTATACTGTAAATACAGTTTTGGGTATGAGAGGAAACAGACGGGCGTCACCATTATTGTTGTATCATGTAGACGCAGGTAGAAAGAAGCCATAATATTGTTTTGAAAAGTGGAGGATTTCATGGTGCTTTGTATGTTGTCTGACGAACACATTTTAGGAGGCTTTATATCGTGATACAGGTCAGGCTGTGTATAATATTCGGAAATCTTGTGAGCGATTATATTAGCATAAATGTGTAGGAGTAGTACGCTAATGCCCCGGTCAAGCCATGTATCGGAAATCCGGGGATCGGTTTTGATTTTAAAGGCGCAAGTCAGAACCGCTCCGAAAACAAAGCGCGGTGTGTTCTGGACGCAGAGCTCACTTAAAAAAAGCGATTCGAATCGTCATGGGATGTGCCGCCCATGCAGTACATCAGTCAGACAGCTGCACCGCACATGAGGTCCGGATTAGGGGCTCCGGACATGAGACCCCTAAAGAATGTCGTAGGTGGTCAGAGGGTACAGTAAGGTGTACTCCTTTGGAAGGTACTCTGGATGGAGGTATGAGACCTCAGAATAAAAGATACCTTGGATGTAGATCTGATGTGGTTTCAGAAATCTGTAATGATGTGTGGATGGAGGTGTGGTACGTGCCTCAGGAGAACTTTGTATAGCTGGTCTATGCAAGTTTCTCGCGCTGTTCTCGTATTTTTCCATTATATTTTCTTGTATTGCGGAAAGAGTGAAGGCAGATTTCCGGCTGGTTTTTGTTTTTTTCATTTTTGTTTTGAAAGCTATGAATATCTCCCCCACATTTGTATTTGAATGTTTGTATGTAGTAACGTGAATGTTTTTTTATTCAAACTTACCGCGGCGATCTTCTGATGCGTCGCGGCTTTTGTATTTTTGTAGGAACGGGAAAAGTAAGGGTTACAAAGGGTTTTTGTTTGAATCGGTTTTGTGAAGAATGTCATTGACAATGTACAGGAATGTCATTTTTGTTTGCCATTCTCTGCAGGATAAATATGAAGGATGGAGTAATGATTTCTGCTTATAAGTATTTTTCAGGTCCAAAGAGTTTCCGGAAGTGTTTGTACATAGAGAGCAGGTGTATGTAGACAGCTGTACACATGGATAATTACGGGTCTAAGGAGGTGAAAGTATCATAGGCTATTTCATTGTTTCTTTTTATCATTTCTTCCTCCAGTCTATGAGGAAGAAAAGGGGGGGGGTGGTAGATAAAATGTAAAGGTGACAGTTCTCCGAACTAATAACACTAATCTTTCTAATTTTAATCAAGTTTGTGCCAAGATTGTCTTTCTTTGATAGAATTTGAATCGGCAAGCAGCAGTCTGGTGAAGTAGGTTCCCATTTTAGTTGCTAAGAAACTGTCAATGGTTCCGGGTATTACAGGCGCTGGTAAGCGATTACAGGCGCTGGTAAGCGATTACAGGCGCTGGTAAGCGATTACAGGCGCTGGTAAGCGATTACAGGAGACGGTGAGCCACGCACAGGTTAAGCAGCGACCACAGTTACGAGGTCTGGGTTGTTGTCATTGAAGGCCAACCAAAACCAGGGTCGTACTCCCTCAACTGTCACTCTCTCATTCTTGGGTGATGGGGTGGGTGCGATCCCTGTAATATGGACTTCACAGGGTTCAGGAGTCTCTCCTGGACCCCGACACGGTAATTGGTTTTCATTTTTCCCCAACCAGGTGACTGGGTCGTTTGTAAAAGAAGCTTGATGGATGAGACCACGCCAGCCACTGCAAGAAGCGGCTCAACCACATCAAAGAAATGAGGAGTATCTTTGTTTATTTTGTATTTGTTTGTTTAGTAAATTTTAGCAAGGGTAACGATGAAAAGCATCCCAAGTTATTATTTAAAGTGTATTCCATGACTAACTAAGAAGACGAACGGGACCGATTGCTGGGTCTGTTCTGGGTCTCCTTTGAGCTTTGGTCCCCAGCGATGACAGTGGTACATGCTAATTATGAGGATTATTGACAAACGAGTGAAGACTCCAACCAGACACCTGTCAATGGAATTTATTAATATGTTTTTAGAGGGTAAAATTGATTATTGTTTTTATGGCTCCGCCTCTCGTCGGTTGGGTATCAGGACTGGGTAGTCCACAAGTGTGTAACTTTAGTTTGGTGTTTATGCAGATGTACAGCTTATAAGGTAATTCCCCCAATGCAAGAGGTTCATGCGTGGTGGTGAAGCTGTCCCGGTCCTATGTCGCGGCCGATTGCGAGGATCTGATGGCGCGAGAGAAATTGGGAATGGCGGGGACAGCTAGAAGGGAATTGTTCACCAACCCGGACTAGGTCTGGGCACGGTCTCCTGCTTGTACAAGGTGGGGGGGTTTGAGCTTATGATACGTTTGAACAATTCACACCTATTGAGGATGGAATGTTTCATGTAACTGTTGAAGCTACAAGGAAGTTCTCACAGCCCAAGGGGGGTTTCTGGGAATTTACAAGTAAATATTGTTATATCTGGTTCGGGGGATACTGGGAATTGGAGTTCAGGCCCATATGGATAAGGTTTGGGTCCCTACAAGGCAAAGCCAGAGCTGTAACTGAGTGAAGGTTGGGAGTCCTTTGAGTGGTCTGGGAATCTGAGGGGATTTAATTCTTATTTTTCAGCGGATCGTGGTTGATTGAAATGGGAATATCTGTACTCATGTCGTTTTTATTTCTATTCTTTCTATGTCGTGATGAGCGCTCCTGTTGCCTGATTGGACGCGTGACCAGAGCCAGAAGAAGATGACCACGTACCAGATGAGACGCCCCGGAGCAGATGACCACGTACCAGATGAGACGCCCCCGGAGCCGGACTAACGGACAAGACACAGAGGATCCCTACCCAATCTGCGATTACTACAGCTCACCAAGTTGTGTCCTTATGTCATGTCTCCTGAAGAACAGAGTCTACATGTCAAGCCGTGTTTTCCTTTTTATGGACTGTAAGGACTGATTAGTTTCCAGGTGTAAAGAAGATCATCGCGGGACACTTGGGAGAATATGACAAAAAAGGAGGGACTGTTGTGGAAAATTCTATAAATGTATGTTGTCAGATGTCCCCCCAGTGTCAGTTTTGCTGTAATGCGCTCAGGTGAGCGTATTCACGCATACAGACGTTGGTGGAAGGCCATTGGCGCAACACCTTTTCATGGACAACAATTTGCGAGCTCCTTTTAGGGATGTTCATTTATGCCTCAGCAAGGAACTGGCCACTTCTTGTCGACTGCATTAAATGACTCCGAGTGGACAGATCTGCGTACATGAAAACTGTAGCATAACTATACAGATTTTATGGGTATCTTATCCATGATTTTAGTATGGTTAGCAAAGATGGCGACAGTTTGGCTTGCAGATGGCTTTGTGCTAAGCCATGCTTTTTACAGAGCATGGCTCGGCACCCAGCTGTTTTGCACACCTCACTGATAGCATTATTTTGAATCGCATGTCTGTGATACAAACATGTTTGATTGGCTGTTTTGTAAAGCCACCACCTTCTTTTGTTACTCTTGTGGACACTATAAATAAATGGAGCTAGCTGCTGCTAGGGGCAGTGATGTCTGGGAGCTATGGATGAGAAGAAGCTGTTGTAATGTCTCTTGACTTGTATGGATGGGTAGAGAATGATGGTGAGTGAACTTATTTTAGCTTAAACATGGCATCATTTAATTTAAGATGGCGAATGTGCTCTAGAAGCACATGGCAAGATGGGGGTGTGCCTTGCAAACCCCCAGATTTCCACGACACTATATACCCCATATATACTATATACACTCTCTATATACCCCATATATACTATATACACTCTCTCTATATACCCCATATATATACCACATGAGCGCCCCCTGTAGCCAGACTGTGGGGGGAGAATTATTGTTGGTCGGGGGGTTAAATACTTATTCTCCTCCATGTATAACATTTGTATCATGTGACCTCTCTGGAGTTTTGGTTGATATTCTGTCTCTATAATAATTATAGACCCTTCATTTCTATGTAACAATCTGCAGGGGAGAGGATCGGCATTTTCCCCCCCACGGGTGTAAAAAACATTCACTGCGCAGAGATCGTAGCCCTTCAAACGGGCACCAGAAATGATCGCCATATTGTTTGTAACATATTTATCTCCTGTGATCATGAGCTCCATCTAGTGGTCATCATTGGTTACTATTAGGGTTAGTGTAGGGTGCACCATTCTGGTTACTATTGGGGTTACCACTAGGGTTAGTGTAAGGTCTACCATTATGATTAGGTCTAGGGTTACCACTAGGGTCAGTGTAAGGGTTACCATTAGTATTAGGGTTATCATTAGGATTAGTGTTGGGGTTACTATTATGGTTGATTAGTGTTACCATTAGGGTTACCATTGGGTTTGGTGTTAGGGTTACCATTATGGATAGTGTTAGCATTAGGGTTAGTGTTAGGGCTACCATTAGGGTTAGTGTAACTATTAGGGTTACTATTAGGGTTAGTGTAAGGGTAACCATCCTGGTTACAATTAGGGTTACCACTGGGTTCAGTGTAAGGGCTACCATTATGATTAGTGCTAGGGATACCATTAGGATTAGTGTTGGGGTTGCTATTAGGGTTACTATTGGGGGCAGTGTAAGGGTTACCATTCTGGTTAGTATTAGGGTTACCATTATGGTTAGTGTTATGGGTACCACTAGGATTAGTGTAAGGGTTAACATTCTGGTTAGTGTAAGGATTATCATTATGATTAAGGTTACCATTCGTATTAGGGTTATCATTAGGATTAGTGTTAGGGTTACTATTATGGTTGATTAGTGTTACCATTGGGTTTGGTGTTAGGGTTACCATTATGGATAGTGTTACCATTCGGGTTAGTGTAACTATTAAGGGTTACTATTAGGGTTAGGGTTACTATTCTGGTTACTATTAGGGTTATCATTAGGTTTAGTGTAAGGGCTACCATTATGATTAGGGCTAGGGATACCATTATGATTAGTGTTAGGTTTACCAATAGAATTAGTGTTGGGGTTACTATTAGGGATATAATTAGGGTTTGTGGTAGGGTCACTATAAGGATTAGTGTTGGGCTTACTATTAGAGTTACCATTAGGGTTAGTGTTGGGGTTACTATTAGGGATATAATTAGGATTAGTGATGGGGTTACTATTAGGGATATAATTATGATTAGTGATGGGGTTACTACTAGGGAAATAATTAGGGTTAGTGTTAGGGTTACTATAAGGATTAGTGTTGGGGTTACTATTAGAGTTACCATTAGGGTTAGTGTTGGGGTTACTATTAGGGAAATAATTAGGATTAGTGTTGGGGTTACTGTTAGGGATATAATTGAGTTAGTGATGGGGTTACTATTAGGGATATAATTAGGGTTAGTGTTAGGGTTACTATTAGGGATATAATTAGGGTTAGTGATGGGGTTACTATTAGGGATATAATTAGGATTAGTGTTGGGGTTACTATTAGGGATATAATTAGGGTTAGTGTTAGGGTTGCTATTAGGGAAATAATTAGGATTAGTGTTGGGGTTACTATTAGGGATATAATTAGGGTTAGTGTTAGGGTTACTATTAGAGAAATAATTAGGGTTAGTGTTGGGGTTACTATTAGGGATATAATTAGGATTAGTGTTGGGGTTACTATTAGGGATATAATTAGGATTAGTGTTAGGGTTACTATTAGGGATATAATTAGGATTAGTGTTGGGGTTACTATTAGGGATATAATTAGGATTAGTGTTAGGGTTACTATTAGGGTTAGTGTTGGGGTTACTATTAGGGATATAATTAGGATTAGTGTTAGGGTTACTATTAGGGTTAGTGTTGGGGTTACTATTAGGGATATAATTAGGATTAGTGTTGGGGTTACTATTAGGGATATAATTAGGGTTAGTGTTAGGGTTACTATTAGGATTAGTGTTAGGGTTACTATTAGGGTTAGTGTTGGGGTTACTATTAGGGATATAATTAGGGTTAGTGTTGGGGTTACTATTAGGGATATAATTAGGGTTAGTGTTGGGGTTACTATTAGGGATGAATGAATGAATGAATGAAAAACTTATATAGCGCGGCACATGCGAACTAAATCGCCTCTGGGCGCTTGTTGTTTCTGTCTCTCTTGACATCAAAAGAGCAGAGTTTTAATCTGTCTTCTGATGGTCAGGTGGTTTTCCTCCAACCGAATGCTGGTTGGTAAAGCGTCCCATAGTCTGGGACCCTGGAAAGCAAACCTTCTTTCTCCTTTGGACTTGTATCTGGCTTTGGGTACCTTGACCAGATTTTGGTCGGTGGATCGCAGAACGCGATTGGAATTGTGGGCTTCTATCTTTTCGCATAGATATTGCGGGGCCTTCCCATGGATGCACTTATGTGTCAGACAGAGAGCTTTGAAAGCAATTCTGTCCTTTACTGGCAACCAATGAAGGGATCTAAGTGAAGGTGAGATGGATTCCCAGGGTTTTTTCCCAGTCACAAGTCTGGCGGCCGTATTTTGAACGACTTGCAGACGAGCGATTTGGTACTTAGGGAGTCCGAGGTAAAGGGCATTTGCATAGTCCAATCTGGAGTTTACAATTGTTCCTACCACGACTGCTACGTCTTCTTTGGGAATAAATGGAGTAAGTCTGCGTAGTAGGCGCAGCAGATGGTGAGATCCGCTGACTACTGACCCTATTTGTGCGTCCATAGTCATGTAGGTGTCGAAGATGACCCCGAGACTTTTGACTTTGGAGCTAGGGGTGATGATCTGGCCCAAAATGGGCGGGGGTTTCCAAGTAGTTGTCAGTTGACTCTTGCGACTGGCATGAAACAGAAGAAGTTCTGTTTTGGAACTGTTGAGTTTAAGATAACTCTTAGTCATCCAGTTTTCTATCAAAGAGAGACATTTCTCTAAACTGAGATGATGATCCTTTCTGTTGCAGATGCGAAAATATAGTTGCGTGTCGTCTGCATATGAGTGATAAAGTAGGTCTTGGCTACTGATAATTTCGAAGAGAGGGCGAAGATAGATGTTGAAGAGCACCGGTGACAAAGGGGATCCTTGAGGGACTCCACATGACACCGTGCGTTTTTCAGAGGTGAAAGGTCCCAATTTCACTGTTTGTGATCGGTTTTCCAAAAAGGAGGAAAACCATGGTAGATCACCTTCTGCGACTCTGGCTACCTCAGCCAGCCGAGTCAATAAAAGTTTGTGGTCTACAGTGTCAAAGGCTGCGCTTAGGTCCAGCAGAACCAGGAGAGAGGATTCTCCTTCGTCTGCGGCCTCAAGAGCGTCATCCCATATTTTAAGTAATGCTGTTTCCGTTCCGTGTCCGGGACGGAAGCCTGATTGAAATGGATCAAGTAGGTTGTGGGTATCCAGATGCTGTTGCAGCTGCTGTACCACTACTTTTTCCATTACCTTGGAGAGAACGTTGAGGCCTGTTATGGGACGACGGTGAGTTGGGTCCTTGGGATCCAGGGTGGGCTTTTTCAAGATGGGCGTGATTGTGCCCTCTTTCAGCAGGGAGGGCACTATGCCTTCCTTAAATGACTGGTTTATTAGCTGCGTGATAGGTGGTGCCAAGATGTTGGCACATTCCTTCAGCAGTTTAGTGGGGATAATATCATTAGGCGCTGTGCTGTTTCGCAAAGTACCGATGATATTTTTAGTGGCCTCTATGGAGATGGGTTCCAGAGTGAACATCGTTGATTGTCGATGGTTTCTGTGGATGTTATGTGGTTGGTTGGGACGGGGGTTGAGAGGGGTATTGATTTGCCGAATGCTTTCCCGAATTCCCTCAATTTTATTAATGAAGAAATCCGATAGTTCGTCGCAAAATTCTTGGGTGTCTGAATTGGGGGCTTCCAGGCAACCTGGGTTCATGGTCTGAGTGACCAACTTGAAGAGTTCGCGGGGGCGATTTAAAGCGCTATTGATAGCCACAGAAAAATTATGTTTCTTGGCTTTAAAGATTTCTTTATGGTATTTTCTTGTTAATTCCTTGTAGGTGATGAGGTTCTCCTCTGAAGCAATTCTTTTCCAAGCGGCTTCCGCTCTTCTGCGTTCTTGCTTCAGTAGTAACAGTTGGTTGTTGAACCAGCCGGACTTGTTTTTCTGGATGCTGTAGGGCTGTATTTATGGCATCCAGTGTTTCTGAGGCTGTTAGAAGTGGTTGGATTATTTTTATTTTATTTCCCAAGGTAGATTTGAAGAGTTCCGAATGGAGCTTCTTATGAGATCTAGTCCAATGTATTGTCACCGGCTTGGGTGTTTTTCTCAATAGGGGGATTTTGGGAATTATGAATTTAATTGCATGGTGATCTGTCCATGGCAATGGTTCATTTTCCATAATGCTTATTTTCAGATTTTGTCTGAAAATTAAGTCAAGCGTGTGACCTGAAACATGTGTGGGCCCACATACTAGTTGCTGTAGCCCTAATCCTTCCAGGTGGTCAATAGAGGCGTCGGCAACAGGATCCTGTGAGGAGTTTGCCCAGAGATTGAAGTCCCCGAGCAGCAAAAGGTGTTTGCTCTTAAGGGTATAAGTGGAGATAAACTCCGTCAATGATGTGAGTAGCTGCGATTTTGGCCCGGGTGGCCTATAGCAGAGAAGAATGTGGACGGTCTCCTGGGGGTTTGCTTGCAGTTGCAGGGTAAGGGTTTCCATGAATGGAAGAGGGTTTTGAAGGACTGGTTTGGTGATCGCAAGATGAATCCTGTGGATCACCGCCAGGCCTCCTCCTCTTTGCCCTATTCTGTTTTCCGTTATAATACGGTAGTTTTCTGGCACCAATTCTCCTAGAATGGTGTTACAGTCGGCTGTGAGCCAGCTCTCTGTAATAAAGAGGCAGTCTAAATCATATTGTAGTATGAAATCATGGATTTCTGATCGGTGTTTTACTGCCGATCTTGCGTTGATCAGAGCACATGATATGTGCTTAAGCTGGGGTAAATGGCTGAAACTCTTGATAGTCGATCGTCGATCGGTTCTCAATAGTTGCTCTAATTTTAAGGCCTTTTTGGTGACGACTGGTAAGACTGTGGCGAATCGCCTCAGACCCCAAATGGTTTCTGCAGAATATTGCAAAAGAGCCATAGTTGCAGATGTTGGGGGGGGGGGGGGGCTGTGATGTTTAGAGGAAGGCAAAAAAAACCCTGGCCGTGCTGAGCCAATGTGCGGAGGCCAGGGATAAAAAAATTCCTTCCTGATCCCTGGGAGGCGATCGGAGAAGAACCCTGGATCAAGCAGTATTGGTTGTGAAGGAGGAAGGGGGGGATGAGAGTTGTCTCTGCTTCTGGGGTGTACCAAGATGGCCACCGATCAAGACACAGGGCATATGCTGGGGGGTTGTCAGCTGGATGGATGGATGGCTATGGTGAACTGGATGGTTCACTGGGGGGTGGATGGGATCCTCCAGGGGTAGGGGGGGTATTTTGGGCTGTGTAGGGGTTCTTTCCTAGGCGTAGGAGCGGCGCGCCGCTAGGCCGCGGCTGAAGCCGCGGTCTTTCCTAAGCCGCGGCGGCCGCGAATGTAAGCAGGCCGGCGCGGATGCCGGCGGGATCGGGGAGAAGCTGCAGAACTGAGCCAGAGAGGCGGCGGGGGGGGGGGGGGGGGGGTGCCCCGACTGTGGATGGTAGTGTGGGTGGCGATGAGGGGTAGAGGAGAGGGGGAGAGCCGCAAGAAGTAGCGGCTTGTCCTGAAAAGGACGGCCGCCAACGGTTTGCAGGGGAGGTGGAGGTAGAGTACCCTAAGAAAGACAGGGTCCTACCTGGAGAAGAGGGAGTCCAGGGGGAGGAAGGAGCTGGTCCTAGGGCTGCAGATTGTATCATGCAGCAAGGGGTTTGCAGGAGCCTGCCTGCCTAGCAGCCTAATCTGTGCTATCCCTGGGAGAGAGCCGACTCGTTTGAGAGCGTCCTGCTCTCTCAAGCTCTAAGACTGACTGACTGTAGTTGTCTCAGCACATGTTGGAAGATATAATTAGGATTAGTGTTGGGGTTACTATTAGGGATAAAATTAGGATTAGTGATGGGGTTACTATTAGGGATATAACTAGGATTAGTGTTGGGGTTACTATTAGAGATATAGTTAGGGTTAGTGTTAGGGTTACTATTAGGGAAATAATTAGGATTAGTGTTGGGGTTGCTATTAGGGAAATAATTAGGATTAGTGTTGGGGTTACTATTAGGGATATAATTAGGGTTAGTGTTGGGTTACTATTAGAGAAATAATTAGGGTTAGTGTTGGGGTTACTATTAGGGATATAATTAGGATTAGTGTTGGGGTTACTATTAGGGATATAATTAGGATTAGTGTTAGGGTTACTATTAGGGATATAATTAGGATTAGTGTTAGGGTTACTATTAGGGTTAGTGTTGGGGTTACTATTAGGGATATAATTAGGATTAGTGTTAGGGTTACTATTAGGGTTAGTGTTGGGGTTACTATTAGGGATATAATTAGGATTAGTGTTGGGGTTACTATTAGGGATATAATTAGGATTAGTGTTGGGGTTACTATTAGGGATATAATTAGGGTTAGTGTTAGGGTTACTATTAGGATTAGTGTTAGGGTTACTATTAGGGTTAGTGTTGGGGTTACTATTAGGGATATAATTAGGATTAGTGTTGGGGTTACTATTAGGGATATAATTAGGATTAGTGTTGGGGTTACTATTAGGGATATAATTAGGGTTAGTGTTAGGGTTACTATTAGAGAAATAATTAGGGTTAGTGTTGGGGTTACTATTAGGGATATAATTAGGATTAGTGTTGGGGTTACTATTAGGGATATAATTAGGATTAGTGTTAGGGTTACTATTAGGGATATAATTAGGATTAGTGTTGGGGTTACTATTAGGGATATAATTAGGATTAGTGTTAGGGTTACTATTAGGGATATAATTAGGATTAGTGTTGGGGTTACTATTAGGGATATAATTAGGATTAGTGTTAGGGTTACTATTAGGGTTAGTGTTGGGGTTACTATTAGAGAAATAATTAGGGTTAGTGTTGGGGTTACTATTAGGGATATAATTAGGATTAGTGTTGGGGTTACTATTAGGGATATAATTAGGATTAGTGTTGGGGTTACTATTAGGGATATAATTAGGGTTAGTGATGGGGTTACTATTAGGGATATAATTAGGATTAGTGTTGGGGTTACTATTAGGGATATAATTAGGATTAGTGTTAGGGTTACTATTAGGGATATAATTAGGATTAGTGTTGGGGTTACTATTAGGGATATAATTAGGATTAGTGTTAGGGTTACTATTAGGGTTAGTGTTGGGGTTACTATTAGGGATATAATTAGGATTAGTGTTAGGGTTACTATTAGGGTTAGTGTTGGGGTTACTATTAGGGATATAATTAGGATTAGTGTTGGGGTTACTATTAGGGATATAATTAGGATTAGTGTTGGGGTTACTATTAGGGATATAATTAGGGTTAGTGTTAGGGTTACTATTAGGATTAGTGTTAGGGTTACTATTAGGGTTAGTGTTGGGGTTACTATTAGGGATATAATTAGGATTAGTGTTGGGGTTACTATTAGGGATATAATTAGGATTAGTGTTGGGGTTACTATTAGGGATATAATTAGGGTTAGTGTTGGGGTTACTATTAGGGATATAATTAGGGTTAGTGTTGGGGTTACTATTAGGGAAATAATTAGGGTTAGTGTTGGGGTTACTATTAGGGATATAATTAGGGTTAGTGTTGGGGTTACTATTAGGGATATGATTAGGATTAGTGTTGGGGTTACTATTAGGGAAATAATTAGGATTAGTGTTGGGGTTACTATTAGGGATATAGTTAGGGTTAGTGTTGGGGTTACTATTAGGGATATGATTAGGATTAGTGTTGGGGTTACTATTAGGGAAATAATTAGGATTAGTGTTGGGGTTACTATTAGGGATATCATTAGGGTTAGTGTTGGGGTTACTATTAGGGATATGATTAGGATTAGTGTTGGGGTTACTATTAGGGATATAATTAGGATTAGTGTTGGGGTTACTATTAGAGAAATAATTAGGGTTAGTGTTGGGGTTACTATTAGGGATATAATTAGGATTAGTGTTGGGGTTACTATTAGGGATATAATTAGGATTAGTGTTGGGGTTACTATTAGGGATATAATTAGGATTAGTGTTGGGGTTACTATTAGGGATATAATTAGGGTTAGTGTTGGGGTTACTATTAGAGAAATAATTAGGGTTAGTGTTGGGGTTACTATTAGGGATATAATTAGGATTAGTGTTAGGGTTACTATTAGGGTTAGTGTTGGGGTTACTATTAGGGATATAATTAGGGTTAGTGTTGGGGTTACTATTAGGGAAATAATTAGGATTACTATTAGGGATATAATTAGGGTTAGTGTTGGGGTTACTATTAGGGATATAATTAGGATTAGTGTTGGGGTTACTATTAGGGATATAGTTAGGATTAGTGTTGGGGTTACTATTAGGGAAATAATTAAGGTTAGTGTTGGGGTTACTATTAGAGATATAATTAGGATTAGTGATGGGGTTACTATTAGGGAAATAATTGGGGTTACTATAAGGATTAGTGTTGGGGTTACTATTAGGGATAAAATTAGGATTAGTGTTGGGGTTACTATTAGGGATATAATTAGGATTAGTGTTGGGGTTACTATTAGGGAAATAATTAGGATTAGTGTTATGGTTACTATTAGGGATATAATTAGGGTTAGTGTTAGGGTTACTATTAGGGATATAATTAGGGTTAGTGTTAGGGTTACTATTAGGGATATAATTAGTGTTAGGGTTACTATTAGGGGTATAATTAGGATTAGTGTTGGGGTTACTATTAGGGATATAATTAGGATTAGTGTTAGGGTTACTATTAGGGATATAATTAGGGTTAGGGTTACTATTAGGGATATAATTAGGATTAGTGTTGGGGTTACTATTAGGGATATAATTAGGAGTAGTGTTAGGGTTACTATTAGGGTTAGTGTTAGGGTTACTATTAGGGATATAATTAGGCTTAGTGTTGGGGTTACTATTAGGGATATAATTAGGCTTAGTGTTGGGGTTACTATTAGGGATATAATTAGGCTTAGTGTTGGGGTTACTTCTAGGGTTACCATTCTTTAGTTGTTTTTTTGCCCTGTAATTATTTTATTTCTTCCTCTGGGGCTGGCTTCCCACCAGGGCTTCATCCGAGAGAAGACATCCTCTTTTACTAAGGCCCCTTTTCACACTAGGGCGGGAGGTGCGGTGGCTTCAAGTCCATGTCCCCCAACACACAGGCTCTGGGAACCTTGTATATGACATATTATAGTGATGGCTTCATAATGTTGGGGCTCATAGAAGATGCCAAGGTCATCAACTCCACCCACCTGTCTGTCTGTTGTCTGTTAGAATGTGTTTGTTGTAAATAAGGCTAGTGTGGGCTATAAGAGTCTTTCACCCATTGTTGTTTGTGGGGGCTGAGCTCCTTGGCCCAGAGTTGGGGGAGGTAGGTATACAGCTTTTTGGTAGAACTTCTGGGGTTCCTGTCGGGCTAGTCCAATCTTGTGCAGATGTCTGGTCTGCTTGGGATGTTTGGTTTTGGGACTGATAGGTGATACTTACATGAGCTGTTTTGTCTTGATCCTGTTTAGACTGAGCAGTGGTGGTGGAGGTGTCTTGTTGGTTTTGGGACTGGGAAGTATTAGGAGTCAGACTGAGTACTCAGATTTTTATCTTGTTGGTAATACCGAGACTGGGAACCAGTGGAAGTGGTGGTGCCACCTGCTTGAGATATTTGAACTCTGCCATTGTGAGAAGGTTTTCTGTGTTTCTATTTATGATCACGTTGATTGTGTCTTCTGAGCTAAAAGAAGACAAGTCTGTCCTAAAGGTGGTGCTTCTGAGTCAGAGGCGTGACCTTCAGGACAGACTTGTCGTCTTTTAGCTCAGAAGACACAATGAACGTGATCATAAATAGAAACACAGAAAACCTTCTCACAATAGCAAAGTTACTAAAGAATTAGTCATTAGCTCATGTTAATTAGGTTCCTGGTTACAGTTTGTATTGTCATCCTTGTGTATATATTTGTGTGAGGTCTCAAATATAAAGTCTATTCCTGGTGTACTCCAGGACTGGTGTTGTCTGATGACTGGGTGGCAGGGATGTATTCTGGCCTAGGCCAACAAGGCCCAGGCCTAGGGCGGCACTTTGTGGGGGGCGTCCCTCTCTCCTCCTCCCAGGGCGTCCCTCTCTCCTCCTCCCAGGGCGTCCCTCTCTCCTCCTCCCAGGGTGTCCCTCTCTCCTCCTCCCAGGGCGTCCCTCTCTCCTCCTTCCAGGGCGTCCCTCTGTCCTTTTCCCAGGGCGTTCCTCTGTCCTTCTCCCAGGGCGTCCCTCTGTCCTTCTCCCAGGGCGTTCCTCTGTCCTCCTCCCAGGGCGTTCCTCTGTCCTCCTCCCAGGGCGTCCCTCTGTCCTTCTCCCAGGGCGTTCCTCTGTCCTTCTCCCAGGGCGTCCCTCTGTCCTTCTCCCAGGGCGTCCCTCTGTCCTTCTCCCAGGGCGTCCCTCTGTCCTTTTCCCAGGGCGTTCCTCTGTCCTTCTCCCAGGGCGTCCCTCTGTCCTTCTCCCAGGGCGTCCCTCTGTCCTTCTCCCAGGGCGTCCCTCTGTCCTTCTCCCAGGGCGTCCCTCTGTCCTTCTCCCAGGGCGTCCCTCTGTCCTTCTCCCAGGGCGTCCCTCTGTCCTTCTCCCAGGGCGTTCCTCTGTCCTTCTCCCAGGGCGTTCCTCTGTCCTTCTCCCAGGGCGTCCCTCTGTCCTTCTCCCAGGGCGTTCCTCTATCCTTCTCCCAGGGCGTCCCTCTGTCCTTCTCCCAGGGCGTCCCTCTGTCCTTCTCCCAGGGCGTTCCTCTGTCCTTCTCCCAGGGCGTCCCTCTGTCCTTCTCCCAGGGCGTCCCTCTGTCCTTCTCCCAGGGCGTTCCTCTGTCCTTCTCCCAGGGCGTCCCTCTGTCCTTCTCCCAGGGCGTTCCTCTGTCCTTCTCCCAGGGCGTTCCTCTGTCCTTCTCCCAGGGCGTTCCTCTGTCCTTCTCCCAGGGCGTTCCTCTGTCCTTCTCCCAGGGCGTCCCTCTGTCCTTCTCCCAGGGCGTTCCTCTATCCTTCTCCCAGGGCGTCCCTCTGTCCTTCTCCCCAGGGCGTCCCTCTGTCCTTCTCCCAGGGCGTTCCTCTGTCCTTCTCCCAGGGCGTCCCTCTGTCCTTCTCCCAGGGCGTCCCTCTGTCCTTCTCCCAGGGCGTTCCTCTGTCCTTCTCCCAGGGCGTCCCTCTGTCCTTCTCCCAGGGCGTTCCTCTGTCCTTCTCCCAGGGCGTTCCTCTGTCCTTCTCCCAGGGCGTTCCTCTGTCCTTCTCCCAGGGCGTTCCTCTGTCCTTCTCCCAGGGCGTTCCTCTGTCCTTCTCCCAGGGCGTCCCTCTGTCCTTCTCCCAGGGCGTCCCTCTGTCCTTCTCCCAGGGCGTCCCTCTGTCCTCTTCCCAAGAATATGACAGGGATGTGGCTTTGACAGGAAGGGGTGGGTCATATTTAAATTAGAGGGTGCGCAAGTTTAGTCAGGCCTAGGGCAGCACAAAACCTAAATACACTTCTGCTGGGTGGGCTAAAGAGTCTTGGATAGTGCTGGTTCTGGACAGAAGAAGCATTTACGGGTGACAAAGTTCTGTTGAGGACACGGGTTCGTCACAATGACATTGACCCCTCTCCCTTGACCATACTCCTACTCTAGCCCTCAACCTAATATTAAACACAACTTACCTTCTAAACGGCCATACTTCTATCTACAGTGAGTGTCTCCAGACTCACTCGGCACCAGAATCTGGTCATTGGCATTATTTTTTTAGTGTCGGAAGCTCAACCATAAATTTTGAGGGCCCCTTTCTTAAGAAAGAAAAAAAAAATTCACCGCCATTCGCACAACTGTTTTTTTTTTTAACTGTTTATTACAATACTGTAGTAAATAAGTTTGGTTTGCAAAGAACAAAGAAAGGACTTGAGACTCACATATAAGAGTAACAGGTCACATCATGGTGGAGGAAGACTTCAGATGCAAATTATTAATAACCCAACGATTCTGTAGGCTGTAAGCTACCACAAACCAGGAAAAAGTATCGGAATCATCAACACAAAATTAATATTATGAGTTTGGTCGACCGTTATAATTGTTCCGATGAAATCATGTAAGAATTAAGGAAAGTCAAGCAATTTGAAGGGAACGTTTTCCTGTAGGTCCCGGATTTACCTGCATCTACATTTTCTATCATCCACCCTTCTTGATGCGACCTCCTCTTGATGGACACCCTTGTAGAGAATATTGATTTTAGGCAAGAGATCATAGTTGATGTATCGACAGTTCAGAGGAACTTTGTCTTACATGTTTTTCTTGTGGCACTGATAAAACTGGGGTTGTTGGGTTTGTTGGTACTGCTGTGGGAGTTGTTGGGTTTGTTGGTACTCCTGTGGGAGTTGTTGGTTTTGTTGGTACTCCTGTGGGAGTTGTTGGGTTTGTTGGTACTCCTGTGGGGCTTGTTTTTGGCTAATGGTAGAGCCTTGTTGGACTTCGGAGTAAGAAGGTGGCTGTTGTGGGGGCTGAGCTCCTTGGCCCAGAGTTGGGGGAGGTAGGTATACAGCTTTTTGGTAGAACTTCTGGGGTTCCTGTCGGGCTAGTCCAAAGCTATCTTGTGCAGATGTCTGGTCTGCTTGGGATGTTTGGTTTTGGGACTGATAGGTGATACTTACTTTAGCTGTTTTGTCTTGATCCTGTTTAGACTGAGCAGTGGTGGTGGAGGTGTCTTGTTGGTTTTGGGACTGGGAAGTATTAGAGGAGTCAGACAGAGTACTCAGATTTTTATCTTGTTGGTAATACCGAGACTGGGAACCAGTGGAAGTGGTGGTGCCACCTGCTTGAGATATTTGACATGCTCCCTGTTGGCTCTGCTGGGAACCAGAGGAGGTGGTACCTACTTGAGATGTTTTATCTGTTCCTTGTTGGCTCTTCTGGGTACTGGAAGATGTGGTGGTACCTGATTGTAATGTTCCCTGTTGGCTCTGCTGGGAAACAGAGGAGGTGGTAACTACTTGAGGTGTTTTATCTTTTCCTTGTTGGCTCTGCTGGGTACTGGTGGTAGAGGAGGTGGTACCTGTTTGGTATGTTCCCTGTGGGCTTTGCTGGGAACCGGAGGATGTAGTGGTACCTGCTTGATATTTTCCCTGTTGGCTCTGCTGGGAACCAGAGGAGGTGGTACCTACTTGAGATGTTTGATCTTTTCCTTGTTGGCTCTGCTGGGTACTGGTAGTAGAGGAGGTGGTACCTGTTTGGTATGTTCCCTGTGGGCTTTGCTGGGAACCAGAGGATGTAGTGGTACCTACTTGAGGTGTTTTATCTTTTCCTTGTTGGCTCTGCTGGGTACTGGTGGTAGAGGAGGTGGTACCTGTTTGGTATGTTCCCTGTGGGCTTTGCTGGGAACCAGAGGATGTAGTGGTACCTACTTGAGGTGTTTTATCTTTTCCTTGTTGGCTTTGCTGGGTACTGGTGGTAGAGGAGGTGGTACCTGTTTGGTATGTTCCCTGTGGGCTTTGCTGGGAACCGGAGGATGTAGTGGTACCTACTTGAGATGTTTGAGCTTTTCCTTGTTGGCTTTGCTGGGTACTGGTGGTGGTGGAGGTGGTACCTGCTTGATATGTTCCCTGTTGGCTCTGCTGGGAACCAGAGGAGGTGGTACCTACTTGAGATGTTTGATCTTTTCCTTGTTGGCTCTGCTGGGTACTGGTGGTGGAGGAGGTGGTAGCACCTGTTTGACATGTTCCCTGTTGGATCTTCTGGGAACTGGAGGAGGTGGTACCTACTTGAGATGTTTTATCAGTTCCTTGTTGGCCCTGATTGGCACTGGTGGATGTGGCGGTACCTGTTTGATCTTTTCCCTGTTGACTCTGCTGAGTACTGGAGGATGAGGTGGTGGCACCTGTTTGATATGTTCCCTGTTGGCTCTGCTGGGAACTGGAGGAGGAGGTGGTACCTACTTGGGATGTTTGATCTTTTCCCTGTTGGCTCTGTTGAGTACTGGAGGATGAGGTGGTGGTACCTGTTTGATCTTTTCCCTGTTGACTTTGCTGCGTACTGGAGGAGGCATTCCCTACTTGAGATGTTTGACTGCCATCTTGGCGATATTGGGAATCTAGCGCCTTGCGTTTGTCAGTCTGAGTTGCGCTATCCTCTGTAGGCACATCTTTATCTCCGCACGATTGGGGGGTACCTGATGTAGAGGTGGCATCTCCCAATTTTTGCCCACCACGTTGATCCACACTGCTTACACTTTGGCCTTGGTTTGAAGACTTATCTTGAGAGCCATAAAAAGGCTTGGGGTAGAGAGGACTCTGGTAATATTTAGGAGGGACATCACTTGCCTTCGCTGAATCCTGCGTTGTCTTCTCACCTGGTTTAACGGATGAATCTTGTTGGCAGGCGGCATCTGATCCTTGCACAACCTTGTAATAAGATTTCACTACTCTACCGAAGAGGTCACAGAATTCATTGAAGTCCACTTCTCCGTCATTGTTCTCGTCCAGAACATTAAGCAGGGTGGAGATGGTTTTGGGATCTTTGGGGTTCTGAAAGAAAATAAAAAGGTTTTTGGTATTGAGGCTGACCAGAGATAGCACTACGAGTGCATTGAAGAATAAAATTGTAATATAATGCAGCTTGCCAGGCGTTAGATGTGGTCGCTGCGTTCGTTTTCATTTTTAAGGCTGAGGTCAAGAATACATTTTAGCTTCCTTCTCTAAACTAGTAATTCCCCCATCCTCCATGTAATGGAGATGAACAAAGGCAGACATATTTGTAGTCTAGCCTGGGTGGCAATCATGGCTCTTACACCTAAGTAGGCATGAGTAAAACACCCCCCCCCCCCCGGTTCGCAGCAGAACATGCAGACAGGCAAAAAATTTGTCCGAACACGCGAACACCGTTAAAGTCTATGGGACACAAACGTGAAAAATCAAAGGTGCTAATTTTGCAAGTTATAGTTCTAAAAAGTGTTTGTGGGACCCGGGTCCTGCCCCAGGGGGAGTGTTTGAGGACCTGGGTCCTGCCCCAGGGGACGTGTATCAATGCAAAAAAAAAAGTTTTAAAAACTGCATTTTTTTTTCGTGTGCAGTGATTTTAATAATGCTTAAAGTGAAACAATAAATTTCGTACCTGGGGGGTGTCTATAGTATGCCTATTAAGTAGCGCATTCTTCCTGAGTTTAGAACAGTCCCTGCACAAAATTACATTTCTAAAGGACAAAAAGTCATATAAAACTCGCGGCTATAATGAGTTGTTGGGTCCCGGCAATACAGATAAAAGTAATTGAAAAAAAAAAACGGCATGGGCCCCCCCCCCCCTCCCAGTCCATTACCAGGCCCTTTGGGTCTAGTATGAATATTTAGGGGAACCCAGAACCAAAATTAAAAAAGAAAAAAGGCGTGGGGGTCCCCCCAAATTCCATACCAGTCCTGGCATGGATATTAAGGGGAACCCTGTGCAATTTTTTTTTAAATGGCGTAGGGGTCCCCCTCAAAATCCATACCAGACCCTTCAGGTCTGATATAGATTTTAAGGGGAACCACGTGACAAAAGAAATAAAAAAAATGGCGTGGGGGTCTCCCAAAAATCCATACCAGACCCTTATCCGAGCACGCAAACTGGCAGGCCGCAGGAAAAGAGGGGGTGCTCCCGCCCGCCTCTGACGCAATGGGGAAATGCCACAGGGTTACCCAGTGACCCTGCCCCCCTCTGACGTAACGGAGATTTCACTTTTATTGTTTCACTTTAAGCATTATTAAAATATCACTGCTCCCGAAAAAACTTCAGTTTTTAAAACTTTTTCTTTGCATTGATACATGTCCCCTGGGGCAGGACCCGGGTCCCCAAACACTCCCCTGGGGCAGGACCCGGGTCCCCAAACACTCCCCCTGGGGCAGGACCCGGGTCCCCAAACACTCCCCCTGGGGCAGGACCCGGGTCCCCAAACACTTTTTATGACAATAACTTGCATATTAACCTTTAAAATTAGCACATTCCATAGGCTTTTAAAGGGCGTCCCGCGGCTTTCGAATTTGCCGCAAAAGAAAAAAAAAAATTGTTCGCTATTCTACGAACAGGTGAACACCCCATGTTCGAGTAATGAATTGTCGGGTCCCTGCAATACAGATAGACCCTTTGGACCTGGTATAAATATTAAGGTGAACCCAGAACCAAAATGAAAAAAAAATGTGTGGGTCCCCCCAAATTCCATACCAGGGCCTTCAGGTCTGGTATAGATATTAAGGGGAACCCTGCGGCAATTACCTGTCCAGGGCGCCAGCGATGTCCTCACCCAAAGCCGATCTGTCCCTCGGCTGTTGGGTGGAGGCGCCGCCATCTTCGGTAAGGGAATCGGGAAGTAAAGCTTTGCAGCTTCACAGCTTGGTTCCCTACTCCCTACGTGATCCCACTGGTCCCTGCTGTCTTCTAAGACCTGTGTGTCTCCCAGAAGACAGCAGGGGGAGAGGAACGGGCCTAGATTGCCGCGGAGCCTGCGGCGATCTATGCCCCAAAGTTAGAGCAAATACCTGGATTAGACAGGTATCTGCTCCCCCCTCCCCCTGAAAGGTGGCAAATGTGACACCGGAGGGGGGGAGGAATAGGATCAGCGGAAGTTCCATGTTTGGGTGGAACACCGCTTTAAGGTTTAGCTAGACCAAAACATATTTTTCAGCCAAATCTATATACTATATAGCCAAAAGTATGAGGACCCCTCCACATGATGGGAGTTCAGGTGTCTCCAATGAAGGGTCCTGTTAATATTACATCATACCAAAACATTGTAGACAATTATGTTCTTTTCAACCTTGTGGTAGCAATTTGGTGAAGAACTTTTCTGTTCTAGCATGACTGTGCCCCACCTGTGTATAAAGTCAGCTCCATAAAGACATGATTTGACCAGTTTGGTGTGGAGGAACTAGAGTGTCCTATACAGAGCCCTGATCTCAACCCTACTAAACACCATTGGAATCAATTGGAATGCCGATTGCGAACCAGGTCTTTTTATTTTTTTGGTGCCCAACGTGAGGCCAAATGTGTGAGCCAGGTGTTTTTTTAGGTGCCCAATGTGAGGTTAGATGTGTGAGCCAGGTGTTTTTTTTTTTTGCGCCCAACGTGAGGCCAAATTTGTGAGCCAGGTATTTATTTATTTTTGGTGCCCAATATGAGGACGGATGTGTGAAACAGGTCTTCTCATTCAACATTGGTACCCAATCTCACAAATGGGCACCAGTTTCCACAGACATGCTTCAAAATCTTGTGGAAAGTGTTCCCAGAACACCTTTGGGATCAATTTGAATGCCAATTGCGAGCCGAGTCTTTTATTTAATTTGGTGCCCAACGTGAGGCCAAATGTGTGAGCCAGGATTTTTTTTGGTGCCCAATGTGAGGTCAGATGTGCGAGCCAGGTTTTGTTTTTGTGCCCAACGTAAGGACAGATGTGAGAGCCAGGTATTTTTTTTTTGTGCCCAAAATGAAACCGAATGTGTAAGCCAGGTCTTTTTTTGGTGCCCAAGGTGAGGCTAGATGTGTGAGCCAGGTATTTTTTATTTATTTTTTGGTGCCCAACATGAAGCTCAATGTGTGAACCAAGTCTTCTCATTCAACATTGGTACCCAACCTCACACATGGGCACCAGTTTCCACAGACATCCTTCAAAATCTTGTGGAAAGTGTTTCCAGAAGAGTAGAGGATGTTGATAGCTGCAAAGGGGGCAATACCATATTGATTGCCATGGGGGAGGGGGGCAACTCCTTATTAATGGCTAGGAAGGGAGGGGACAACTCCATATTAATGGCCCTGGTCTCAACCCTACTAAACACCTTTGGGATCAATTGGAATGCCGATTGCGAGCCAGGTCTTTTTTTTTAGGTGCCCAATGTGAGGACAGATGTGTGAGCCAGGTGTTTTTTGTGTGCCTAACGTAAGGCTAGATGTGAGAGCCAGGTATTTTTTTTTTTTGGTGCCCAAAATGAGACCGGATGTGTAAGCCCGGTCTTTTTTTGGTGCCCAACGTGAGGCTAGATGTGTGAGCCAAGTCTGTTTTTTGGTGTCCAACGTAAGGCTTGATGTGTGAGCCAGGTATTTTTATTTATTTTTTGGTGCCCAACTGCCCAACATGAAGACCAATGTGTGAACAAGGTCTTCTCATTCAACATTGGTACCCAACCTCACAAATGGGCACCAGTTTTCACAGACATCCTTCAAAATCTTGTGGAAAGTTTTTTCCAGAAGAGTAGAGGATGTTAATAACTGCAAAAGGGACATTACCATATTGATGGCCATGGGGGAGGGGGGCAATTCCTTATTAATGACCAGAAAGGGAGGAGGAAACTCGATATTAGCGGCCATGAAGGGGAGGGGGCAACTCTATAATAATAGCCATAGGGGAAGAGTGCAGCTCCTTATTAACGGCCAGGAAAGGAAGCGGGAAACTCCATATTAGTGGCCATGAAGGCAGGGGCAACTCCTTAATAATGGCAATAGGGGAAGTGGGCAACTCCTTATTAATGACCATGAAGGGAGGGGACAACGCCATATTAATGGCTATTGTTCTTAAATGGCATGTACAATAAACCCATAAAAGTGTGATGGCCAATTGTTCGCAGACTTTTGGCTATATAATATAGATAGATACTGCATATAGATATTTAGTATATGGGTTTGCTAGTGTAGAAATTAAGTTGCCCAATCTCGAGTATCGCTATTAGTTTCAGGGCTGTGGCTGTGCATCAGCGAGACGAGCTCCACCCCCTGAACCAACACCCCTTCTAAATGTCAAGCAATAGCACCCTCCACAACTGAATGGAACCTTCTGCTCTAACAAGACAGGTCCCCTTCAAGAGGTTTGTCCAATTACCAATTGGTCGTCTTACCTTTATGACATCTGTGAACTCATCCTGAATCAGGAGGTTGAGCTCCTGTTTGTTCAGTTTGGAGTGGCTGCAGTCCTGCTTGGCATATTTTTCAAAAACCGCAATAATTTCTTGGATTAATCCGATGAGATGTGGCATTTTTGCAAATTAGGGATTTTTTCCTGCAGGTAGAGAACAAAAAGAATTAGATTTTTTAGAATTGGTAATTGAGTTTATTAAAGAGGTTTCCTACTTCAGCAGCCCTAATAGGCAGCGTCACCCCAGAATCTGAGGAGCCCTCCTGACCGTTTCCAATTAGTATGACTTTTTTTTCCCCCCAATTTTTTTGTTTCTCTCTTTGCCCCAAGGACATGGGTGGGGAGGTTAGGTTTAGCTACACCTGGGATGCATCGCTATTTAAGAGCCTTCTGGGTTTCTGTGTGGCCTCTTATATCCAATAGGAAGCTTTATCCCACTTCTCGACCAACCCTAGAGGTACACTTGGAGACTTCATCCCACTAATATATTCTTCTGGGAAATTGGGGAGGTAAGGTTTAGCTACACCAGGGATGGCTTTCTTTTTAAGAGACAGCCTTCTGGGTTTCTGTGTGGCCTCTAATGTCCAATAGGAAGCATTGACCCACTTACCAACCAACCCTAGAGGTACACTTGGAGACTTCATGCCATTAATATATTCTTCTGTAAATTAGTACGTCTTGAAATTCACGAAACTCCAACATTTTAGATACCCCAAACAAAAGTCTCAACCAATGAAGTTGGCCGACTGCGGGTAGCACCAGTAACCCTGAGCAGAGATCAATCATGTCGTGGTTCAGCCACCCTTTAAAACATTTTTTTGCAAAACTCAAATTAGTTGGAATTTCCCCAACCAACAGTCTCAATCAATGGAGTTGGCCCACTAACCCTAGAGGTACACTTGGAGACTTCACCCCACTAATATATTCTTCTGGGAATTAGTACGTCCAATGGAGTTGGCCAACTGCAGGTAGCACCAGTAATCACATTGTGGTTCAGCCATCCTTTTATAAAAACTCCAAAACTCAAATTGTTTGGAATTTCCCAAACCAAAAGTCTCAACCAATGGAGTTGGCCCACCAACCCTAGAGGTACACTTGGAGACTTCATCCCACGAATATATTCTTCTGGGAATTAGTATGTCCTGAAATTCAAGAAACTCAACAATTTGAGATTTCCCTACCAAAGGTCTCAACCAATGGAGTTGGCCGACTGCGGGTAGCACCAGTAACCCTGAGCAGAGATCAAACACGTCATAGTTCAGCCATCCTTTTAATTTTTTTTGCAAAACTCGAATTATTTGGAATTTCCCAAACCAAAAGTCTTAACCAACGGAGTTGGCCCACCAACCCTAGAGGTACACATGGAGACTTCATCCCACGAATATATTCTTCTGGGAATTAGTATGTCCTGAAATTCAAGAAACTCAACAATTTGAGATTTCCCTACCAAAGGTCTCAACCAATGGAGTTGGCTGACTGCGGGTAGCACAAGTAACCCTGAGCAGAGATCAATCACATTGTGGTTCAGCCATCCTTTTAAAAAATTAGCAAAACTCATATTGTACATCCAATGGCGTTGGCCCACCAACCCTAGAGGTACACTTGGAGACTTCATCCCACTAATATATTCTTCTAGAAATTAGTACATCCTGAAATTCAAGAAACTCAACAATTTGGAATTTCCCAAACCAAAAGTCTCAACCAATGAAGTTAGCCCACCAACCCTAGAGGTACACTTGGAGACTTTATCCCACTAATATATTCTTCTGGACATTAGTACATCCTGAAATTCAAGAAACTCAACAATTTGAGATTTCCCTACCAAAAGTCTCAACCAATGGAGTTGGCCCACCAACCCTAGAGGTACACTTGGAGACTTCATCCCACTAATATATTCTTTTGGGGATTAGTACGTCCTGAAATTCACAACACTCAATCATTTGAGATTTCCCTACCAAAAGTCTCAACCAATGGAGTTGGCCCACCAACCCTAGAGGTACACTTGGAGACTTCATCCCACTAATATATTCTTTTGGGGATTAGTACGTCCTGAAATTCACAACACTCAATCATTTGAGATTTCCCTACCAAAAGTCTCAACCAATGGAGTTGGCCCACTGCTGGTGGCACCAGTAACCCAGAGTAGAGGGGTTGTGGTTCAGTCATTCTTTAAAAAAATTCCCGAAACTCTAAATTTTTTGAATTTCTCAACCAAGTCAAAGAAAATTCGAACCAAACTCCAAAAAAAAAAAGGAATAAGGAGCACCAAAGGGTCCTAAAATGTGCAGAATGGTTTGGGAAGCTTTTGGCAAAACTGCCTAATGAGATGATAGGGCCTAAAAAAAAAAACTGCCTGAGCCGGTCTGTAATGTAAAACACATTAATATATCCATTTGACAACACATCATTAGCCAGTCACTGATAATTACCCGTTTTATATGTGAAATAATAAGTCATCTCTTCCACCCACGTACACACTCCCATTATGAGTGATCAGGAATGTAGGACAGGACGTCTGTGTGAGACACATCCTTAATTGAGAGGTTTTAAAATTAAAATTAATCTTGGGAATATATTTAAGAATGCTTCAATGTGAGCTCGATCATTTTATTTGGGGAGGGACTAAAGATAAAGTTTCTTTAGACTGAACGGCTTCTCAGAAGGTTTGAAAACCATTGATGATGGTAGAGGAATCAACAGGAATTTTGACTATGATGGGACACTAGTCCTCCGAATGAAACTAATAATAGGGAACTATCTCTTGCCTTAATACCTTAACACTAAGGCACTATTCCTCCCACTGATACTAATGATGGGGCATTCTTAACTCCCATTGACACCAGGGCATTTTTTACTCACACTGGCCATAGTCTAGCCTCCTCAAATTCGGAAGGACAGTCAACTGTCTCTTTGATCAGAACATTTGTAGACCCCTGCTCTAGAGCAATGTTTCTCTGCCAGGGTTCTGTGGAACCCTGGGGTTCCTCCAAAGGTTTCTAGGGGTTCCTTGAACAATGAGCAATTTCTGCCTCTCGTATGAGTAAGCCCTGACACCAATGGTCATTTTAACTATCTGTAAGGGGGTAATTCTTCCCAATGACCACAAATGCAAGGAGCATTCTTCCTACTGACCATCACACAAATGTACTGGGTAAGGGTAGGAAAAGTGCCCCATCATTGGTATCAGGGGGTAGGAAAATGTAATAATTGTTAGCAGGGGGTTCTAGAAGCCAAAACTTGGTTGCAAGGGTTAAAAACATTGATAAATGCTGTTTTAGAGGATGCTATTGGCTCATTGAACTGTGGCTAATAGACCTGCTATCTAATGTTGCTGGCATGGTTCTGGGTCCAACCCCAGTGGCACAACACAAGTGATCTTTAAGGGTGGCCTTCTGACCACCACTGTAAGGGAAGAGTTCTCCTCACTGACCACCAATGGGTTCATTTTATCAGAGGGTTGCCTGAGACCTGAAAATGATCTTAAGGCCTCCTCTGGGGTAGAAAGGTTGAAGAAGGCTGATATAAGATGTACTTCATTTACAGAGTTTATTCCTATAAGGAAGCCCATCTCAAACCAAGGACCCTTCTACTGCCTCAAAATACTCTTGACCACTGGGCTTGCCCTTACCTAAATTTCACAACACTCTCAAGACATTTTCTGTAAGAGAAGCGTTGTACAATTTGGCAGGGAGTTCCCCGAGACCAGAAAATTATCGTAAGAGTTCCTCTGGGGTAGAAAGATTGAGAAAGACTGATAAAGGATGATTTGGCTTTAAAGAGTCTCACCCAAACAAGGACCCTTCTACTGCCTCAAAAGACTCTGGACCACCGAGCACGCCCTTCCCTACATTTTCCATCACTTTCAAGACATTTATAATGGTAGACTCTCAATTTTGTTTGCGGTAACCAAACTGAACTTAGCAGCTCCAAATCTTCTCTGCGACTATTCTGTTAATGTAATAATTATTAGCAGGGGTTTCCTAAATCCCCAAAAAATGTTTCAAGGGTTCCTCTATGTTAAAAAAAGGCTGTTTTAGAGGATGCTATTGGTTCCTTGAGCTGTGGCCAATTGACCGGCTATCTAATGTTGCTGGCGTGGTTCTGGGTCCAATGCCAGTGGCATGACACCAATGATCTTTAAGTATGGCCTACTGACCACCACTGTAAGAAAAGCATTGTACAATTTGGCAGGGAGTTCCCCCGAGACCAGAAAATTATAGTAAGAGTTCCTCTGGGGTAGAAAGATGGAGAAAGGCTGATAAAGGATGTTCTGGCTTTACAGAGTCCCACCCAAACCAAGGACCGTTCTACTGCTTTAAAAGATTCTTGACCTCCCAGCACGCCCTTACCTAAATTTTCCATCACTTTCAAGACATTTATAATGGTAGACTCTCAATTTTGTTTGAGGTAACCAAACTGAACTTAGCAGCCCCATATCTTCTCTGCGATCTTTCTTGTTAATGTAATAATTATTAGCAGGGGTTTCGTAAAGCCAAAAAATAGTTTCAAGGGTTCCTCTATGTTAAAAAAGGCTGTTTTCGAGGATGCTATTAGTTCCTTGAGCTGTGGCCAATTGACCTGCTATCTATAGTTGCTGGCATGATTCTGGGTCCAACATCAATGGCACAACACTGATCTTTAAGGGTGGCCTACTGACCACCACTGTGAGAAAAGCATTGTACAATTTGGCAGGGAGTTCCACGAGACCTGAAAATAGTCTTAAGAGTTCCTCTGGGGTAGAAAGGTTGAGAAAGGCTGATAAAGGATGTTCTGGCTTTACAGTGTCCCACCTAAACCAATGGCCTTTCTACTGCCTCAAAAGACTCTTGACCACCGGGCTTTCCCCTACCTAAATTTCCCAACACTCTCAAGACATTTATAATGGTAGACTCTCAATTTTGTTTGCGGTAACCAAACTGAACTTAGCAGCCCCAAATCTGACCACCACTGTAAGAGAAGCGTTGTACAATTTGGCAGGGAGTTCCTCGAGAACTGAAAAATTATCGTAAGAGTTCCTCTGGGGTAGGAAGATTGAGAAAGGCTCACAAAGGCTTCACAGAGTTTCACCCAAACCAAGGACCCTACTACTGCTCTAAAAGACTCTTAACCACCGAGCACGCCCTTACCTAAATTTTCCATCACTTTCAAGACATTTATAATGGTAGACTCTCAGTTTTGTAACCAAACTGAACTTAGCAGCTCCAAATCTCTGCAATCATTTATGTTAATGTCATAATTATTAGCAGGGGTTTCCTAAAGCCCCAAAAGTGTTCCTCTATGTAAAACAAAAAAAAGTTGTTTTAGAGGATACTATTGGTTCCGAGCACGCCCTTACCTAAATTTTCCATCATTCCCAAGACATTTATAATTGGTAGATTCTCAAATTCGTTTGACTTGACCCCCCTTAAATCAGCTGTTCCCATCACAATGCCCTTTACATCTGGTGTCCCATTAAAGTGTCCCCCTATAACAGGTGTCCCCATGACAGTACCCCTTAAATCAGCTGTCCACATCAAAATGCCCCTTTGCATCTGGTGTCCCCATTAAAGTGCCCCCTTACATCAGGTGTCCCCATGACAGTGACCCCTTGTGATGGATCTTGAAACTGTTACAACCCCTTACAGCAGGTGTCTCTATCACAGGCGCCACTTACATACGATATCCCCATCACAGTTGCCCCTTACATCAGATATCCCCATCACAGTTGCCCCTTACATCAGATATCCCCATTACAGTTGCCCCTTACATCAGATATTCCCATCACAGTTGCCCCTTACTTTAGATATCCCCATCACAGTTGTCCCTTACATCAAGTGTCCCCATCAGATTGCCCCCTTACATCAGGTGTCCCCATCAGAGTGCCCTCTTACATCAGATGTCCCCATCTCAGTATGCCCTACATCAGGTGTCCCCATCTCAGTATGCCCTACATTAGATGTCCCCATCTCAGTATGCCCTACATCTGGTGTCCCCATCTCAGTATTCCCAACATCAGGTGTCTCCATCTCAGTATGCCCTACATCAGGTGTCCCCATCTCAGTATTCCCAACATCAGGTGTCTCCATCTCAGTATGCCCTACATCAGGTGTCTCATCTCAGTATTCCCTACATCAGGTGTCCCCATCAGAGTGCCCTCTTACATCAGATGTCCCCATCTCAGTATGCCCTACATCAGGTGTCCCCATCTCAGTATGCCCTACATTAGATGTCCCAATCTCAGTATGACCTACATCTGGTGTCCCCATCTCAGTATTCCCAACATCAGGTGTCTCCATCTCAGTATGCCCTACATCAGGTGTCTCATCTCAGTATTCCCTACATCAGGTGTCCCCATCTCAGTATGCCCTACATCAGGTGTCTCCCATCTCAGTATTCCCTACATCTGGTGTCCCCCATCTCAGTATGCCCTACATCAGGTGCCCCCCATCTCAGTATGCCCTACATCTGGTGTCCCCCATCTCAGTATGCCCTACATCAGGTGTCCCCATCTCAGTATGCCCTACATCAGGTGTCTCATCTCAGTATTCCCTACATCAGGTGTCCCCATCTCAGTATGCCCTACATCAGGTGCCCCCCATCTCAGTATGCCCTACATCAGGTGCCCCCCATCTCAGTATGCCCTACATCAGGTGTCCCCATCTCAGTATGCCCTACATCAGGTGTCCCCATCTCAGTATGCCCTACATCAGGTGTCTCCCATCTCAGTATTCCCTACATCTGGTGTCCCCCATCTCAGTATGCCCTACATCAGGTGCCCCCCATCTCAGTATGCCCTACATCTGGTGTCCCCCATCTCAGTATGCCCTACATCAGGTGTCCCCATCTCAGTATGCCCTACATCAGGTGTCTCATCTCAGTATTCCCTACATCAGGTGTCCCCATCTCAGTATGCCCTACATCAGGTGCCCCCCATGCCCCCCATCTCAGTATGCCCTACATCAGCCCCCCATCTCAGTGCCAGGTGTCCCCATCTCAGTATGCCCTACATCAGGTGTCCCCATCTCAGTATGCCCTACATCAGGTGTCCCCATCTCAGTATGCCCTACATCAGGTGTCCCAATGCCCCCTTACTGTATATCAGCTACGAGTTCTGTTGGGAATGTGTAAAAAGAATACAGGACTTACCTCCTCCACACAGACACAGAGCAGACGGCAGAATACGAATGACCAATCTCCGTCAGCATTTATAGGGAGAGGGTGGCCTAGTTATTCCTAAGGAGGCTCCTGTTGTGTCACCTCATTATTTGTGACTTTTATGACCAGCCCATACTCGTTTGGCCAGTACCATCAATTAAGGAGGTTCTGCCTTAAATGAGACAACATGTGTCACCCAACCCAGGACTTCCAAACACGTCCCGCCACTCGAGGCCAGTCAACAACTTCTCACGTGACTCCCTTGGGTGGCCAACCTACGTCTGGATCAGGAGATGGGCCAAAAAACTGCAAAAAATATGTAAAAATATCGAATTATACATAAAAATAAAGTCCGTTTCTTGTTGAGTTCTGTTTGGGGTTACACCGTTCACAAGTTTCGTGCGACGCGAAGAGGCTTTGTGTGTTTTCATCGCAGAAAAAGAACGTTCAATCTGAAAGCTTAATTAACCTGTTTATCTAGTTTCATAGATTACCTAATAGGGCCACTAATCATCCCTGACTGACTGGGGCCTTTTGTTTCAGACAGACATTGCGTACTTGAAATTTCTGAATATTGATGCATCTCATTAGTCCAAAAGCAGATTTCGGGACACCTCCCTGTCCCCCGGCCAAAAGGAAGCGTCACGCCGAAACTTGTTGCTTAGGGAAGGGTTAAGGCTTCTCGCGAACCCCCCCGAGATCAATGTGTTTCCCCTCACTTCCTGTTCTGTTACCAGACAGGAAGTGAGGAGAAATTGCTGACAGCAACACAGATAGAAATAAGACTTTTTTGTTTTGTAGAAAAAAGAAAAGCGCCAATTCCAGTATTTGACCCAAAGGAGACGAATTGACCCAGACAGGTCCCCATCAGAGTGCCCCCTAACATCAGGTGTCCCCTTCAAAGTGGCCTCCTACAACAGGTGTCCCCATGACAGTGCCCCCTTACATCAGGTGTCCCCATGACACTGCCCCCTTACATCAGGTGTCCCCATAACAGTGCCCCCTTACATCAGGTGTCCCCATGACAGTGCCCCCTTACATCAGGTGTCCCCATGACCCTGCCCCCTTACATCAGGTGTCCCCATAACAGTGCCCCCTTACATCAGGTGTCCCCTTCAAAGTGGCCTCCTACAACAGGTGTCCCCATGACAGTGCCCCCTTACATCAGGTGTCTCCATCACAGTGGACTCCTACAGCAAGTGTCCCCATGACAGGTACCCCTTGGATCAGGTGTCCTCATCACAGTGCCCCCTTAGATCAGATGTCCTCATCAGTGTGACCACTTATATCAGGTGTCCCCATCAAAGTGGCCTCCTACAGCAAGTGTCCTCATGACAGTGCCCCCCTGATATTGGGTATTCCCATCATGGTGCCCCTTACATCAAGTTTCCCCATCAAAGTGTCCCCTACAACAGGTGTCCCCTTGGCCCCTTATATCAGGTGTCCCCATCACTGTGCCACCTTACAACAGGTGTCCCCATCAAAGTAACCACCCATGACAGTGCCCCCTTACATCAGGTGTCTCCATCAAAGTTTCCCTTACAACAGGTGTCCCCATCACAGTGCCCCTTTACATCTGGTGTCCTCTATAACAGGTGTCCCCATGACAGTACCCCTTATATCACAGCTGTCCCCATCACAATGCCCCTTTGCATCTGGTGTCCCCATGACACTGCCCCCTTACATCAGGTGTCACCATGACAGTGCCCCCTTGTGATGGATATTGGATCTGTCACAACCCTTAAAGTGCCCCCTTATAGTGCCCCCTTATATCAGATGTCCCCATTACAGTGTCCCCTTATATCAGATGCCCCATCACAGTATGTCCTAAATCTGGTGTCCCCCATGCCTCATTACATCAGCTGTCCCCATCTTCATACCCCCTACATCTGCTGCCCCCATGCCCCCTTATATCAGGTGTCCCCATCACAGTGTCCCCTTCAGGTGTCACCACCAGAGTGACCCCTTACATCAGGTATCTCTATGTCAGTATGCCCTAAATCTGTTGACCCCAAGCCCCCCTACATCAGATGCCCCATCAGAGTGACCCCTTACATCAGGTATCTCTATGTCAGTATGCCCTAAATCTGTTGACCCCAAGCCCCCCTACATCAGATGCCCCATCAAAGTGACCCCTTACATCAGGTATCTCTATGTCAGTATGCCCTAAATGTGTTGACCCCATGCCCCCCTACATCTTGTGCCCCCATCAGAGTGACCCCTTACATCAGCCGCCCCCATCTTCATACCCCCTACATCTACTGCCCCCATGCCCCCTTATATCAGGTGTCCCCATCACAGTGTCCCCTTCAGGTGTCCCCATCAGTGAGATCCCTTACATCAGGTGTCTCCATGTCAGTATGCCCTAAATCTGTTGACTCCATGCCCCCCCTACATCAGGTGCCCCCATCAGCCCCCTTACATCAGCTGCCCCCCATCTTCATACCCCCTGCATCTGCTGTCCCCATGCCCAGAGGTGACTCTTTAATTAGGGAAATTAGGCGGTCGCCATAAGACCTCACACTCACAGGGGCCTTGTGGCTGCCTAACTCACCCAATGCATTACCCCAGTTTTGAGGGACAGGGGACCCTAACACTGCTGTGCTCAGGCAGCGTTAAGAGCCCTGACTCAGGAGCGGGGGCCGCCAGCGTCCCTAACAACAACCCCTTGTGGCGTTAATGATCCAGCATGCCCTCAGTCAATTACGTCACAAGGAGGCAGGCTCACCAGGTGACATCACCGGGTGACCCCTGCCCCTTAGTTATTGAAGAGCAGGATCTGGGGCCACCTTGTTAAAGGGGGCTTCCAGATTTCGATAAGCCTCCTGGCAGCAAACCCCCACAACCGCCGGCCAGGGTTGTGGGGAAGAGGCTCTTGTCTTTGAATTATTTTTTCCCATCACGGGTGTGAGTGGGGGCCCCATGTCAAATATTTCCTAAGGCCTCACAAAGCCATATGTCAGATGTCCCCATACATCAGGTTCCCCCATCACAGTGCCCCCCTTACATCAAGTGTCCCCTTAAAGGTCCCCTAATGCTTTTTAGCATCAGATCAAGCAGAAGGTGGGAGGGAGGTGGTTACCAAGCTACCGGTCTGAACGGAGGAATTCTACTTCTGTCCTCCTATGATGGGGGCAGCATGCACATGGCGTCATTGGTTGTGAGGCTACAGTCCTAGCAACCAATGGCTGCAGATAAGGGTAAGAACCTGTGCAGGGGACAGGCTGGTGGTCTGGATATGGAGTGTCCCCCCGGTCCAGGTCTGGACCACCATCCTCCATCTAGTGATGCCCTCTATATAACATAGCCTGGGATAGAAGTATCATGGTTTTTACCCTTCCCCCACTCGACCCCAAACTAAAATAAGAACTTCCGGTTGGATTTACATTTCTTTGGTTTGTTTTCAGTCATCGATACGTTCTTCAAGATAATTTGGGACGGAACAAAACGATCTGTTTTGACTTTCTGATTTTTCCGCCTGTCTTATTATCTCAAATGATATCTGGAACATCTCCCGGTGCATTTGGCAAGGACTCAAGGGGAAGGAGAAATGTAAAATATTCTGGTTCTTCTCCTTAGAGGTGGAGTATAGGGCCACCATCGCAGTTGTTGGGTCGGTAGCTTGTTCATCCGGAACAGAGAACCCAGGTTCAAGCCAGTGCATGAAATTGCTGGGATGTCACCATGACTTGCCTACACCGGCACGGGATTCACCTGCAAGCAAGGTTCACTTCCAAACAGCCAGTGTGGCTGAAGAATGAAATGCGGTGCGTCTATAGAGGGCGCTGGAACGCCGCCCCCCTCTCTCTCCTGCACCCGTCACCGAACACTCATTGCTGCTGCCGCCCCCTATTCAGGTGTCGGGCCCCTTGTTGAGCGCCGGCCATCTGATTTACAGCGGCGGGGGGGGGGTTTGAGGGGCTGCATTTGGGTGGGGAACCTGGCTGCATTTGGTGCAAACTGGCTGCATTTAGGGCCAACTGGCTGCATTTGGGTGGGGAACCTGGCTGCATTTGGTGCAAACTGGCTGCATTTAGGGCTAACTAGCTGCATTTGATGGGGAAATTGGCTGGCATTTGAAGGGGGAAACTGGCGGCATTTGATGGGGAAACTGGCGGGCATTTGATGGGGAAACTGGCGGGCATTTGAGGGGGAAACTGACGGGCATTTGAGGGGGAAACTGGCTGCATTTGAGGGGGAAACTGGCTGCATTTGAGGGGGAAACTGGCTGCATTTGAGGAGGAAACTGGTGGGCATTTAAGGGGGAAACTGACGGGCATTTGAGGGGGAAACTGGCTGCATTTAAGGGGGAAACTGGTGGGCATTTAAGGGGGAAACTGACGGGCATTTGAGGGGGAAACTGGTGGGCATTTGAGGGGGAAACTGGTGGGCATTTGAGGGGGAAACTGGTGGGCATTTGAGGAGGAAACTGGTGGGCATTTAAGGTGGAAACTGACGGGCATTTAAGGGGGAAACTCGTGGGCATTTGAGGGGGAAACTGGCGGGAATTTGAGGGGGAAACTGTCTGCATTTGAGAGAGAAACTGGCTGCATTTGAGGGGGAAACTGGCTTCATTTGAGGGGAAACTGGCTGCATTTGAGGGGAAACTGGCTGCATTTGATGGGGAAACTGGCTTCATTTGAGGGGGGAACTGGCTGTATTTGAGGGGGAAACTGGCTGCATTTGATGGGGAAACTGGCTTCATTTGATGGGGAAACTGGCTTCATTTGAGGGGGGAACTGGCTGTATTTGAGGGGGAAACTGGCTGTATTTGATGGGGAAACTGGCTGCATTTGATGGAGAAACTAGCTGCATTTGAGGGGAAACTGGCTGCATTTGATGGGGAAACTGGCTTCATTTGAGGGGGGAACTAGCTGTATTTGAGGGGGAAACTGGCTGTATTTGATGGGGAAACTAGCTGCATTTGATGGGGAAACTGGCTTCATTTGATGGGGAAACTGGCTTCATTTGAGGGGGGAACTGGCTGTATTTGAGGGGGAAACTGGCTGTATTTGATGGGGAAACTGGCTGCATTTGATGGAGAAACTAGCTGCATTTGAGGGGAAACTGGCTGCATTTGATGGGGAAACTGGCTTCATTTGAGGGGGGAACTGGCTGTATTTGAGGGGGAAACTGGCTGTATTTGATGGGGAAACTGGCTGTATTTGAGAGGGAAACTGGCTGCATTTGATGGGGAAACTGGCTGCATTTGATGGGGAAACTGGCTGCATTTGATGGGGAAACTGGCTGCATTTGAGGGGGAAACTGGCTGCATTTGATGGGGAAACTGGCTGCATTTGATGGGGAAACTTGCTGTATTTGATGGGGAAACTTGCTGTATTTGATGGGGAAACTGGCTGTATTTGATGGGGAAACTGGCTGCATTTAAGGGGGAAACTGGCTGCATTTGATGGGGAAACTTGCTGTATTTGATGGGGAAACTTGCTGTATTTGATGGGGAAACTGGCTGCATTTGATGGGGAAACTGGCTGTATTTGATGGGGAAACTGGCTGCATTTAAGGGGGAAACTGGCTGCATTTGATGGGGAAACTGGCTGCATTTGATGGGGAAACTTGCTGTATTTGATGGGGAAACTTGCTGTATTTGATGGGGAAACTGGCTGCATTTGATGGGGAAACTAGCTGCATTTGATGGGGAAACTGGCTGTATTTGATGGGGAAACTGGCTGCATTTAAGGGGGAAACTGGCTGTATTTGATGGGGAAACTTGCTGTATTTGATGGGGAAACTGGCTGCATTTGATGGGGAAACTGGCTGTATTTGATGGGGAAACTTGCTGTATTTGATGGGGAAACTGGCTGCATTTGATGGGGAAACTGGCTGCATTTGATGGGGAAACTGGCTGTATTTGATGGGGAAACTTGCTGTATTTGATGGGGAAACTGGCTGCTTTTGAGGGGAAACTGGTTGCATTTGATGGGGACACTGGCTGTATTTGATGGGGAAACTGGCTGCTTTTGAGGGGAAACTGGCTGTATTTGATGGGGAAACTGGCTGCATTTGATGGGGAAACTGGCTGCATTTGAGGGGAAACTGGCTGCATTTGATGGGGAAACTGGCTGCATTTGATGGGGAAACTGGCTGTATTTGATGGGGAAACTGGCTGCATTTGATGGGGAAACTGGCTGCATTTGATGGGGAAACTGGCTGCATTTGAGGGGAAACTGGCTGCATTTGATGGGGAAACTGGCTGCATTTGAGGGGAAACTGGCTGCATTTGATGGGGAAACTGGCTGCATTTGAGGGGAAACTGGCTGTATTTGATGGGGAAACTGGCTGCATTTGATGGGGAAACTGGCTGCATTTGAGGGGAAACTGGCTGCATTTGAGGGGAAACTGACTGCATTTGATGGGGAAACTGGCTGTATTTGAGGGGGAAACTGGCTGCATTTGGGGGGGGGGGGGGACTGGCTGCATTTGGGGGAAACTGGCTGCATTTGGGGGGAAACTGGCTGCATTTGAGGGGAAACTGGCTGCATTTGGGGGGGGGGGGGAACTGGCTGCATTTGATGGGGAAACTGGCTGCATTTGGGGGAAACTGGCTGCATTTGGGGGAAACTGGCTGCATTTGATAGGGAACTGGCTGCATTTGAGGGGGAACTTGCTTCATTTGATGGGGAAACTGGCTCCATTTGGGGAGAAACTGGCTGTATTTGAGGGGAAACTGGCTGCATTTGATAGGGAACTGGCTGCATTTGAGGGGAAACTGGCTGCATTTGGGGGGGGGGGGAACTGGCTGCATTTGGGGGAAACTGGCTGCATTTGGCGGAAACTGGCTGCATTTTCGGGGGAAACAGGCTGTATGTTATGGGGGGAAACTGGCTGCATTTGATGGGAAATCTGGCTGCATTTGAGGGGGAACTGACGGGCATTTGAGGGGGAAACTGGTGGGCATTTGAGGGGGAAACTGGTGGGCATTTTAGGGGGAAACTGGTGGGAATTTGAGGGGGAAACTGGTGGGCATTTGAGGGGAGGAAACTGGTGGGCATTTAAGGGGGAAACTGGACTGGGCATTTAAGGGGGAAACTCGTGGGCATTTGAGGGGGAAACTGGCGGGAATTTGAGGGGGAAACTGTCTGCATTTGAGGGGGAAACTGGCGGGAATTTGAGGGGGAAACTGGCTGCATTTGAGTGGAAAACTGGCTGTATTTGAGGGGGAAACTGGCTGCATTTGAGGGGGAAACTGGCTGCATTTGATGGGGAAACTGGCTGCATTTGAGGGGGAAACTGGCTGTATTTGAGGGGGAAACTGGCTTCATTTGAGGGGGAAACTGGCTGCATTTGATGGGGAAACTGGCTGCATTTGATGGGGAAACTTGCTGTATTTGATGGGGAAACTGGCTGCATTTGAGGGGGAAACTGGCTGTATTTGAGGGGGAAACTGGCTGTATTTGAGGGGGAAACTGGCTGCATTTGAGGGGGAAACTGGCTGCATTTGATGGGGAAACTGGCTGCATTTGATGGGGAAACTGGCTGCATTTGATGGGGAAACTGGCTGTATTTGATGGTGAAACTGGCTGCATTTAAGGGGGAAACTGGCTGTATTTGATGGGGAAACTGGCTGCATTTAATGGGTAAACTGGCTGTATTTGATGGGGAAACTTGCTGTATTTGATGGGGAAACTGGCTGCATTTGATGGGGAAACTGGCTGCATTTGAGGGGGAAACTGGCTGCATTTGATGGGGAAACTGGCTGCATTTGATGGGGAAACTGGCTGTATTTGATGGGGAAACTGGCTGCATTTGATGGGGAAACTGGCTGTATTTGATGGGGAAACTTGCTGTATTTGATGGGGAAACTGGCTGCATTTGATGGGGAAACTGGCTGTATTTGATGGGGAAACTGGCTGCATTTGAGGGGGAAACTGGCTGTATTTGATGGGGAAACTTGCTGTATTTGATGGGGAAACTGGCTGCATTTGATGGGGAAACTGGCTGCATTTGATGGGGAAACTGGCTGCATTTGATGGGGAAACTGGCTGCATTTGATGGGGAAACTGGCTGCATTTGAGGGGGAAACTGGCTGTATTTGATGGGGAAACTGGCTGCATTTGAGGGGGAAACTTGCTGTATTTGATGGGGAAACTGGCTGCATTTGATGGGGAAACTGGCTGCATTTGATAGGGAACTGGCTGCATTTGATGGGGAAACTGGCTGTATTTGAGGGGGAAACTGGCTGCATTTGGGGGGGGGACTGGCTGCATTTGGGGGAAACTGGCTGCATTTGGGGGAAACTGGCTGCATTTGAGGGGAAACTGGCTGCATTTGTGGGGGGGGGGGGGAACTGGCTGCATTTGATGGGGAAACTGGCTGCATTTGGGGGAAACTGGCTGCATTTGGGGGAAACTGGCTGCATTTGAGGGGGAACTTGCTTCATTTGATGGGAAACTGGCTCCATTTGGGGGGAAACTGGCTGTATTTGATGGGGAAACTGGCTGCATTTTCGGGGGGAAAACAGGCTGTATGTTATGGGGGGAAACTGGCTGCATTTGATGGGAAATCTGGCTGCATTTGAGGGGGAACTGGCTGCATTTGAGGGGGAACTGGCTGCATTTGAGGGGAAACTGGCTGCATTTGAGGGGAAACTGGCTGCATTTGAGGGGAAACTGGCTGCATTTGATGTGGAAACTGGCTGCATTTGAGGGGAAACTGGCTGCATTTGAGGGGAAACTGGCTGCCTTTAAGGGGAAACTGGCTGCATTTGGGGGAAACTGTCTGCATTTGAGGGGAAACTGGCTGCACTTGAGGGATAAACTGGCTGTATTTAATGGGGAAACTGGCTGCATTTAAGGGGGAAACTGACTGCATTTGAGGGGGAAACTGGCTGCATTTGATGGGGGAAACTGGCTGTATTTGATGGGGAAACTGGCTGCATTTGAGGGGGAAACTGGCTGCATTTAAGGGGGAAACTGGCTGCATTTGAGGGGAAACTGGCTGCATTTGAAGGGGAAACTGGCTGCATTTGAGGGGGAGGGGGAAACTGGCTGCATTTGATGGGGGGAAACTGGCTGCATTTGAGTGGAAAACTGGCTGCATTTGATGGGGGAAACTGGCTGAATTTGAGGGGGAAACTTGCTGTATTTGGGGGGAAACTGGCAGTATTTGGGGGGAAACTGGCTGCATTTGAGGGGGAAACTGGCTACATTTGATGGGGAAACTGGCTGCATTTGAGGGGGAAACTGGTTGCATTTGATAGGGAAACTGGCTGCATTTGATGGAGAAACTGGCTGCATTTGAGGGGGAAACTGGCTGCCTTTAAGGGGAAACTGGCTGCATTTGGGGGAAACTGTCTGCATTTGAGGGGAAACTGGCTGTATTTAATGGGGAAACTGGCTGCATTTGAGGGGGAAACTGGCTGCATTTAAGGGGGAAACTGGCTGCATTTAAGGGGGAAACTGGCTGCATTTGAGGGGAAACTGGCTGCATTTGAAGGGGAAACTGGCTGCATTTGAGGGGAAACTGGCTGCATTTGATGGGGGGAAACTGGCTGCATTTGAGTGGAAAACTGGCTGCATTTGATGGGGGGAAACTGGCTGAATTTGAGGGGGAAACTGGCTGCATTTAAGGGGGAAACTGGCTGAATTTGAGGGGGAAACTGGCTGCATTTAAGGGGGAAACTGGCTGCATTTAAGGGGAAACTGGCTGCATTTGGGGGAAACTGTCTGCATTTGAGGGGAAACTGGCTGTATTTAATGGGGAAACTGGCTGCATTTGAGGGGGAAACTGGCTGCATTTAAGGGGGAAACTGGCTGCATTTAAGGGGGAAACTGGCTGCATTTGAGGGGAAACTGGCTGCATTTGAAGGGGAAACTGGCTGCATTTGAGGGGGAAACTGGCTGCATTTGGGGGGGGGGGGAACTGGCTGCATTTGATGGGGAAACTGGCTGCATTTGGGGGAAACTGGCTGCATTTGGGGGAAACTGGCTGCATTTGAGGGGGAACTTGCTTCATTTGATGGGGAAACTGGCTCCATTTGGGGGGAAACTGGCTGTATTTGATGGGGAAACTGGCTGTATTTGATGGGGAAACTGGCTGCATTTGATGGGGAAACTGGCTGCATTTGATGGGGAAACTGGCTGTATTTGATGGGGAAACTGGCTGCATTTGAGGGGGAAACTGGCTGTATTTGATGGGGAAACTGGCTGCATTTGTGGGGAAACTTGCTGTATTTGATGGGGAAACTGGCTGCATTTGATGGGGAAACTGGCTGCATTTGAGGGGAAACTGGCTGCATTTGATGGGGAAACTGGCTGCATGTGAGGGCAAACTGACTGCATTTGATGGGGAAACTGGCTGTATTTGAGGGGGAAACTGGCTGCATTTGGGGGGGGGGGGGGGGGACTGGCTGCATTTGGGGGAAACTGGCTGCATTTGGGGGAAACTGGCTGCATTTGAGGGGAAACTGGCTGCATTTGGGGGGGGGGGGGACTGGCTGCATTTGATGGGGAAACTGGCTGCATTTGGGGGAAACTGGCTGCATTTGGGGGAAACTGGCTGCATTTGAGGGGGAACTTGCTTCATTTGATGGGGAAACTGGCTCCATTTGGGGGGAAACTGGCTGTATTTGATGGGGAAACTGGCTGCATTTTCGGGGGAAACAGGCTGTATGTTATGGGGGGAAACTGGCTGCATTTGATGGGAAATCTGGCTGCATTTGAGGGGAAACTGGCTGCATTTGAGGGGAAACTGGCTGCATTTGAGGGGAAACTGGCTGCATTTGATGTGGAAACTGGCTGCATTTGAGGGGAAACTGGCTGCCTTTAAGGGGAAACTGGCTGCATTTGGGGGAAACTATCTGCATTTGGGGGAAACTGGCTACATTTGATGGGGAAACTGGCTGCATTTGAGGGGGAAACTGGTTGCATTTGATGGGGAAACTGGCTGCATTTGAGGGGGAAACTGGCTGTATTTGAGGGGGAAACTGGCTGCATTTGAGGGGGAAACTGGCTGCCTTTAAGGGGAAACTGGCTGCATTTGGGGGAAACTGTCTGCATTTGAGGGGAAACTGGCTGCACTTGAGGGATAAACTGGCTGTATTTAATGGGGAAACTGGCTGCATTTAAGGGGGAAACTGACTGCATTTGAGGGGGAAACTGACTGCATTTGATGGGGGAAACTGGCTGTATTTGATGGGGAAACTGGCTGCATTTGAAGGGGAAACTGGCTGCATTTTCGGGGGAAACTGGCTGCATTTAAGGGGGAAACTGGCTGCATTTGAGGGGAAACTGGCTGCATTTGAAGGGGAAACTGGCTGCATTTGAGGGGGAAACTGGCTGCATTTGATGGGGGGAAACTGGCTGCATTTGAGTGGAAAACTGGCTGCATTTGATGGGGGAAACTGGCTGAATTTGAGGGGGAAACTTGCTGTATTTGGGGGGAAACTGGCTGTATTTGGGGGGAAACTGGCTGCATTTGAGGGGGAAACTGGCTGCATTTGAGGGGGAAACTGGCTGCATTTGAGGGGGAAACTGGCTGTATTTGAGGGGGAAACTGGCTGTATTTGAGGTGGAAACTGGCTGCATTTGAGGGGGAAACTGGCTGTATTTGAGGGGGAAACTGGCTGCATTTGAGGGGGAAACTTGCTGCATTTGATGGGGAAACTGGTTGCATTTGAGGTGAAACTGGCTGTATTTGATGGAGGAACTGGTTACATTTGGGAGGAAATTGGCTGTATTTGATGGGGAAACTGGCTGCATTTTAGGGGGAAACAGGCTGTATGTTATGGGGGGAAACTGGCTGCATTTGATGGGAAAACTGGCTGCATTTGAGGGGGAACTGGCTGCATTTGGGGGAAACTGGCTGCATTTGAGGGGAAACTGGCTGCACTTGAGGGGGAAACTGGCTGTATTTAATGGGGAAACTGGCTGAATTTGAGGGGGAAACTTGCTGTATTTGGGGGGAAACTGGCTGTATTTGGGGGGAAACTGGCTGCATTTGAGTGGAAAACTGGCTGTATTTGATGGGGAAACTGGCTGCATTTGAGGGGGAAACTGGCTGCATTTGATAGGGAAACTGGTTGCATTTGATAGGGAAACTGGCTGCATTTGAGGGGGAAACTGGCTGCATTTGAGGGGGAAACTGGCTGCATTTGAGGTGAAACTGGCTGCATTTGATGGAGGAACTGGTTACATTTGGGAGGAAATTGGCTGTATTTGATGGGGAAACTGGCTGCATTTTAGGGGGAAACAGGCTGTATGTTATGGGGGGAAACTTGCTGTATTTGAGGGGAAACTGGCTGTATTTGATGGGGAAACTGGCTGCATTTGATGGGGAAACTGGCTGCATTTGAGGGGAAACTGGCTGTATTTGATGGGGAAACTGGCTGCATTTGATGGGAAATCTGGCTGCATTTGAGGGGGAACTGGCTGCATTTGAGGGGAAACTGGCTGCATTTGAGGGGGAACTGGCTGCATTTGAGGGGAAACTGGCTGCATTTGAGGGGAAACTGGCTGCATTTGATGGGGAAACTGGCTGCATTTGATGGGGAAACTGGCTGCATTTGATGTGGAAACTGGCTGCATTTGAGGGGAAACTGGCTGCATTTGAGGGGGAAACTGGCTGCCTTTAAGGGGAAACTGGCTGCATTTGGGGGAAACTGTCTGCATTTGAGGGGAAACTGGCTGCACTTGAGGGATAAACTGGCTGTATTTAATGGGGAAACTGGCTGCATTTAAGGGGGAAACTGGCTGCATTTGAGGGGAAACTGGCTGTATTTGATGGGGAAACTGGCTGCATTTTCGGGGGAAACAGGCTGTATGTTATGGGGGGAAACTGGCTGCATTTGATGGGAAATCTGGCTGCATTTGAGGGGGAACTGGCTGCATTTGAGGGGGAACTGGTTGCATTTGAGGGGAAACTGGCTGCATTTGAGGGGGAACTGGCTGCATTTGAGGGGAAACTGGCTGCATTTGAGGGGAAACTGGCTGCATTTGATGTGGAAACTGGCTGCATTTGAGGGAAAACTGGCTGCATTTGAGGGGAAACTGGCTGCATTTGAAGGGGAAACTGGCTGTATTTGAGGGGGAAACTGGCTGCATTTGAGGGGGAAACTGGCTGCATTTGAGGTGAAACTGGCTGCATTTGATGGAGGAACTGGTTACATTTGGGAGGAAACTGGCTGTATTTGATGGGGAAACTGGCTGCATTTTAGGGGGAAACAGGCTGTATGTTATGGGGGGAAACTTGCTGTATTTGATGGGGAAACTGGCTGCATTTGATGGGGAAACTGGCTGCATTTGATGGGGAAACTTGCTGTATTTGAGGGGGAAACTGGCTGTATTTAATGGGGAAACTGGCTGCTTTTGAGGGGAAACTGGCTGCATTTGAGGGGAAACTGGCTGCATTTGAGGGCAAACTGACTGCATTTGATGGGGAAACTGGCTGTATTTGAGGGGGAAACTGGCTGCATTTGGGGGGGGGGGCTGGCTGCATTTGGGGGAAACTGGCTGCATTTTGGGGGAAACTGGCTGCATTTTGGGGGGGAGGGGGGGCAACTGGCTGCATTTGATGGGGAAACTGGCTGCATTTGGGGGAAACTGGCTGCATTTGGGGGAAACTGGCTGCATTTGAGGGGAAACTGGCTGTATTTGATGGGGAAACTGGCTGCATTTTCGGGGGAAACAGGCTGTATGTTATGGGGGGAAACTGGCTGCATTTGATGGGAAATCTGGCTGCATTTGAGGGGGAACTGGCTGCATTTGAGGGGGAACTGGTTGCATTTGAGGGGAAACTGGCTGCATTTGAGGGGGAACTGGCTGCATTTGAGGGGAAACTGGCTGCATTTGAGGGGAAACTGGCTGCATTTGATGTGGAAACTGGCTGCATTTGAGGGGAAACTGGCTGCATTTGAGGGGAAACTGGCTGCATTTGAGGGGGAACTGGCTGCATTTGAGGGGGAACTGGTTGCATTTGAGGGGAAACTGGCTGCATTTGAGGGGGAACTGGCTGCATTTGAGGGGAAACTGGCTGCATTTGAGGGGAAACTGGCTGCATTTGATGTGGAAACTGGCTGCATTTGAGGGGAAACTGGCTGCATTTGAGGGGAAACTGGCTGCATTTGAGGGGAAACTGGCTGCATTTGAGGGGAAACTGGCTGCATTTGATGGGGAAACTGGCTGCATTTGAGGGGGAAACTGGCTGCCTTTAAGGGGAAACTGGCTGCATTTGGGGGAAACTGTCTGCATTTGAGGGGAAACTGGCTGCATTTGAGGGGGAAACTGGCTGCCTTTAAGGGGAAACTGGCTGCATTTGGGGGAAACTGTCTGCATTTGAGGGGAAACTGGCTGCACTTGAGGGATAAACTGGCTGTATTTAATGGGGAAACTGGCTGCATTTAAGGGGGAAACTGACTGCATTTGAGGGGGAAACTGGCTGCATTTGATGGGGGAAACTGGCTGCATTTGAGGGGGAAACTGGCTGCATTTGAGGGGAAACTGGCTGCATTTGAGGGGGAAACTGGCTGTATTTGATGGGGAAACTGGCTGCATTTAAGGGGGAAACTGGCTGCATTTGAGGGGAAACTGGCTGCATTTGAAGGGGAAACTGGCTGCATTTGAGGGGGAAACTGGCTGCATTTGATGGGGGGAAACTGGCTGCATTTGAGTGGAAAACTGGCTGCATTTGATGGGGGAAACTGACTGAATTTGAGGGGGAAACTGGCTGTATTTGGGGGGAAACTGGCTGCATTTGAGGGGGAAACTGGCTGCATTTGAGGGGGAAACTGGCTGCATTTGAGTGGAAAACTGGCTGTATTTGAGGGGGAAACTGGCTGCATTTGAGGGGGAAACTGGTTGCATTTGAGGGGGAAACTGGCTGCATTTGATGGAGGAACTGGTTACATTTGGGAGGAAATTGGCTGCATTTGAGGGGGAAACTGGCTGCATTTGATGGGGGAAACTGGCTGCATTTGAGGGGGAAACTGGCTGTATTTGATGGGGGAAACTGGCTGCATTTGAGGGGGAAACTGGCTGCATTTAAGGGGGAAACTGGCTGCATTTGAAGGGGAAACTGGCTGCATTTGAAGGGGAAACTGGCTGTATTTGAGGGGGAAACTGGCTGCATTTGAGGGGGAAACTGGCTGCATTTGAGGTGAAACTGGCTGCATTTGATGGAGGAACTGGTTACATTTGGGAGGAAACTGGCTGTATTTGATGGGGAAACTGGCTGCATTTTAGGGGGAAACAGGCTGTATGTTATGGGGGGAAACTGGCTGCATTTGATGGGGAAACTGGCTGCATTTGATGGGGAAACTTGCTGTATTTGAGGGGGAAACTGGCTGTATTTAATGGGGAAACTGGCTGCTTTTGAGGGGAAACTGGCTGCATTTGAGGGGAAACTGGCTGCATTTGATAGGGAACTGGCTGCATTTGAGGGGAAACTGACTGCATTTGATGGGGAAACTGGCTGCATTTGAGGGGAAACTGACTGCATTTGATGGGGAAACTGGCTGCATTTGAGGGGGAAACTGGCTGCATTTAAGGGGGAAACTGGCTGTATTTGAGGGGGAAACTGGCTGCATTTGGGGGGGGGGGCTGGCTGCATTTGGGGGAAACTGGCTGCATTTGGGGGAAACTGGCTGCATTTGAGGGGAAACTGGCTGCATTTGGGGGGAGGGGGGGCAACTGGCTGCATTTGATGGGGAAACTGGCTGCATTTGGGGGAAACTGGCTGCATTTGGGGGAAACTGGCTGCATTTGAGGGGAAACTGGCTGTATTTGATGGGGAAACTGGCTGCATTTTCGGGGGAAACAGGCTGTATGTTATGGGGGGAAACTGGCTGCATTTGATGGGAAATCTGGCTGCATTTGAGGGGGAACTGGCTGCATTTGAGGGGAAACTGGCTGCATTTGAGGGGGAACTGGCTGCATTTGAGGGGAAACTGGCTGCATTTGAGGGGAAACTGGCTGCATTTGATGGGGAAACTGGCTGCATTTGATGTGGAAACTGGCTGCATTTGAGGGGAAACTGGCTGCCTTTAAGGGGAAACTGGCTGCATTTGGGGGAAACTGTCTGCATTTGAGGGGAAACTGGCTGCATTTGAGGGGGAAACTGGCTGCCTTTAAGGGGAAACTGGCTGCATTTGGGGGAAACTGTCTGCATTTGAGGGGAAACTGGCTGCACTTGAGGGATAAACTGGCTGTATTTAATGGGGAAACTGGCTGCATTTAAGGGGGAAACTGACTGCATTTGAGGGGGAAACTGGCTGCATTTGATGGGGGAAACTGGCTGCATTTGAGGGGGAAACTGGCTGTATTTGAAGGTAAAACTGGCTGTATTTGAGGGGAAACTGGCTGCATTTAAGGGGGAAACTGGCTGCATTTGATGGAGAAACTGGTTACATTTGATGGGGAAACTGGCTGCATTTGAGGGGGAAACTGGCTGTATTTGAGGGGGAAACTGGCTGCATTTGGGGGGGGGCTGGCTGCATTTGGGGGAAACTGGCTGCATTTGGGGGAAACTGGCTGCATTTGAGGGGAAACTGGCTGCATTTGGGGGGAGGGGGGGCAACTGGCTGCATTTGATGGGGAAACTGGCTGCATTTGGGGGAAACTGGCTGCATTTGGGGGAAACTGGCTGCATTTGAGGGGAAACTGGCTGTATTTGATGGGGAAACTGGCTGCATTTTCGGGGGAAACAGGCTGTATGTTATGGGGGGAAACTGGCTGCATTTGATGTGGAAACTGGCTGCATTTGAGGGGAAACTGGCTGCATTTGAGGGGGAAACTGGCTGCCTTTAAGGGGAAACTGGCTGCATTTGGGGGAAACTGTCTGCATTTGAGGGGAAACTGGCTGCATTTGAGGGGGAAACTGGCTGCCTTTAAGGGGAAACTGGCTGCATTTGGGGGAAACTGTCTGCATTTGAGGGGAAACTGGCTGCACTTGAGGGATAAACTGGCTGTATTTAATGGGGAAACTGGCTGCATTTAAGGGGGAAACTGACTGCATTTGAGGGGGGGAAACTGGCTGCATTTGATGGGGGAAACTGGCTGCATTTGAGGGGGAAACTGGCTGTATTTGATGGGGAAACTGGCTGCATTTGAGGGGGAAACTGGCTGCATTTAAGGGGGAACTGGCTGCATTTGAGGGGGAAACTGGCTGCATTTGATGGGGGGAAACTGGCTGCATTTGAGTGGAAAACTGGCTGCATTTGATGGGGGAAACTGACTGAATTTGAGGCGGAAACTTGCTGTATTTGGGGGGAAACTGGCTGTATTTGGGGGGAAACTGGCTGCATTTGAGGGGGAAACTGGCTGCATTTGAGGGGGAAACTGGCTGCATTTGAGTGGAAAACTGGCTGTATTTGAGGGGGAAACTGGCTGCATTTGAGGGGGAAACTGGTTGCATTTGATAGGGAAACTGGCTGCATTTGAGGGGGAAACTGGCTGTATTTGAAGGTAAAACTGGCTGTATTTGAGGGGAAACTGGCTGCATTTAAGGGGGAAACTGGCTGCATTTGATGGAGAAACTGGTTACATTTGATGGGGAAACTGGCTGCATTTGAGGGGGAAACTGGCTGTATTTGATGGGGAAACTGGTTGCATTTGAGGTGAAACTGGTTACATTTGATGGGGAAACTGGCTGCATTTGATGGAGAAACTGGTTACATTTGATGGGAAAACTGGCTGCATTTGAGGGGGAACTGGCTGCATTTGAGGGGAAACTGGCTGTATTTGATGGGGAAACTGGCTGCATTTTAGGGGAAAACAGGCTGTATGTTATGGGGGGAAACTGGCTTCATTTGATGGGAAAACTGGCTGCATTTGAGGGGGAACTGGCTGCATTTGAGGGGGAACTGGCTGCATTTGAGGGGAAACTGGCTGCATTTGAGGGGAAACTGGCTGCCTTTAAGGGGAAACTGGCTGCATTTGGGGGAAACTGGCTGCATTTGAGGGGGAAACTTGCTGCATTTGATGGGGAAACTGGTTGCATTTGATGGAGAAACTGGTTGCATTTGATGGGGAAATTGGCTGCATTTAAGAGGGAAACTTGCTGCATTTGATGGGGAAACTTGCTGCATTTGATGGAGAAACTGGTTACATTTGATGGGGAAACTGGTTGCATTTGATAGGGAAACTGGTTACATTTGATAGGGAAACTGGCTGCATTTGAGGGGGAAACTGGCTGTATTTGAGGGGGAAACTTGCTGCATTTGATGGGGAAACTGGTTGCATTTGAGGGGAAACTGGCTGCATTTGATGGAGAAACTGGCTGCATTTGATGGGGAAACTGGCTGCATTTGATGGGGAAACTGGTTGCATTTGATAGGGAAACTGGCTGCATTTGAGGTGGAAACTGGCTGTATTTGATAGGTAAACTGGCTGCATTTGAGGGGGAAACTCCTGGTGTCCTCCTCTTCTGGCTCCCCACCTCCGCCTGGAGATCCTGGTGTCTTCCTCCAGCTCCCCACCTCCTCCTCTGGCTCCCTACCTACTCCTGGAGCTCCTGGTGTCCTCCTCCAGCTCCCCAACTTCTCCTCTGGCTCCCCACATCCTCCTGGAGCTTCTGGTGTCTTCCTTCAGCTCCCCACCTCCTCCTCCGGCTCCCCATCTCCTCCTGGAGCTCCTGGTGTCCTCCTCTGGCTCCCCACCTAATCCTCTGGCTCCCCGCCTCCTCCTGGAGCTCCTGGTGTCCTCCTCCGGCTCCCCACCTCCTCCTCCGGCTCCCCACCTCCTCCTCCGGATCCTCACCTCCTCCTGGAGCTCCTGGTGTCCTCCTCTGGCTCCCCACCTCCTCCCGGAGCTCCTGGTGTCCTCCTCCAGCTCCCCACCTCCTCCTCGAGCTCCTGGTGTATTCCTCCAGCTTCCCACCTCCTCCTGGAGCTCCTGGTGTCCTCCTCTGGATCCCCACGTCCTCCTCCAGCTCCTCCTGAAACTCCTGGTGTTTTCCTCCGGATCCCCACCTCCTCCTGGAGCTCCTGGTGTCCTCCTCCGGCTTGCCACCTCCTCCTCCGGTTCCCCACCTCCTCCTGGAGCTCATGGTGTCCTCCTGCGGCTCCCACCTCCTCCTCTGGCTCCCCGTCTCCTCCTGGAGTCCTCCTTCGGCTCCCCACCTCCTCCTCCGGCTCCCCACCTCCTCCTTGAGCTCCTGGTGTCCTCCTCCGGCTCCCCACCTCCTCCTTGAGCTCCTGGTGTCCTCCTCAGGTCCCCACCTCTTCCTTGAGCTCCCGATGTCTTCCTCCGGCTCTCCACCTCCTCCTGGAGCTCCTGGTGACTTCCTCCGGCTCCCTACCTCCTCCTTGGAGCTCCTGGTGTCCTCCTCCAGCTCCCCACCTTCTCCTCCGGCTCCTCCTGGAGCTCCTGGTGTCCTCTTCCGGCTCCCCACCTCCTCCTGGAGCTTCTGGTGTCCTCCTCTGGCTCGCCAGCTCCTCCTGGAGCTCCTGGTGTCCTCCTCTGGCTCCCCACCTAATCCTCTGGCTCCCCGCCTCCTCCTGGAGCTCCTGGTGTCCTCCTCCGGCTCCCCACCTCCTCCTCCGGATCCTCACCTCCCCCTGGAGCTCCTGGTGTCCTCCTCTGGCTCCCCACCTCCTCCCGGAGCTCCTGGTGTCCTCCTCCAGCTCCCCACCTCCTCCTCGAGCTCCTGGTGTATTTCTCTGGCTCCCCACCTCCTCCTGGAGCTCCTGGTGTCCTCCTCTGGATCCCCACCTCCTCCTCCAGCTCCTCCTGGAGCTCCTGATGTTTTTCTCCGGATCCCCACCTCCTCCTGGAGCTCCTGGTGTCCTCCTCTGGCTCGCCACCTCCTCCTCCGGTTCCCCACCTCCTCCTGGAGCTCCTGGTGTCCTCCTGCAGCTCCCCACCTCCTCCTCCGGCTCCCCACCTCCTCCTGGAGCTCCTGGTGTCCTCCTCCGGCTCCCCACCTCCTCCTGGAGCTCCTGGTGTCCTCCTCAGGTCCCCACCTCTTCCTCGAGCTCCTGGTGTCTTCCTCCGGCTCTCCACCTCCTCCTGGAGCTCCTGGTGACTTCCTCCGGCTCCCTACCTCCTCCTTGGAGCTCCTGGTGTCTTCCTCCGGATCCCCTACTCCTCCTCCTGCTCCTCCTGGAGCTCCTGGTGTCCTACTCCGGCTCCCCATCTCCTCCTGAAGCTCCTGGTGTCCTCCTCCGGCTCCCCACCTCCTCCTGAAGCTCCTGGTGTCCTCCTCCGGCTCCCCACCTCCTCCTGGAGCTCCTGATGTCCTCCTCCAGCTCCCCACCTCCTCCTGGAGCTTTTGATGTCCTCCTCCAGCTCCCCACCTCCTCCGACTTCCCACCTCCTCCTGGAGCTCCTGGTGTCCTCCTCCGGCTCCCTTCCTCCTCCTGGAGCTCCTGGTGTCCTCCTCGGCTCCCCACCTCCTCCTCCGGCTCCTCCTGGAGCTCCTGGTGTCCTCCTCCTCTGGCTCCCCACCTCCTCCTGGAGCTCCTGGTGTCCTCCTCTGGCTCGCCACCTCCTCCTCCAGTTCCCCACCTCCTCCTGGAGCTCCTGGTGTCCTCTTGCGGCTCCCCACCTCCTCCTCTGGCTCCCGTCTCCTCCTGGAGTCCTCCTCCGGCTCCCCACCTCCTCCTCCGGCTCCCCACCTCCTCCTGGAGCTCCTGGAGTCCTCCTCCGGCTCCCCACCTCCTCCTGGAGCTCCTGGTGTCCTCCTCCAGCTCCCCACCTCCTCCTCGAGCTCCCGGTGTCTTCCTCCGGCTCTCCACCTCCTCGTGGAGCTCCTGGTGACTTCCTCCGGCTCCCTACCTCCTCCTTGGAGCTCCTGGTGTCCTCCTCCGGATCCCCTACTCCTCCTCCGGCTCCTCCTGGAGCTCCTGGTGTCCTCCTCCGACTCCCCACCTCCTTTTGAAGCTCCTGGTGTCCTCCTCCGGCTCCCCACCTCCTCCTGGAGCTCCTGGTGTCCTCCTCCAGCTCCCCACCTCCTCCTGGAGCTTCTGGTGTCCTCCTCCAGCTCCCCACCTCCTCCGACTTCCCACCTCCTCCTGGAGCTCCTGGTGTCCTCCTCCGGCTCCCTTCCTCCTCCTGGAGCTCCTTCGGTCCTCCTCGGCTCCCCACCTCCTCCTCCGGCTCCTCCTGGAGCTCCTGGTGTCCTCCTCCTCTGGCTCACCACCTCCTCCTGGAGCTCCTGGTGTCTTCCTCCAGCTCCCCACCTCCTCCTCCGGCTCCCCACCTACTCCTCTGGCTTCCCAGCTCCTCCTGGAGCTTGTATAATGTATAAATAAAAAGCTACTAACACTGTGAACTGCTTTACTGACACCGCCCATCCAAAATCGTGAGCAAATATGCTTATATATTTTCACTTTCTGCTATAAAACATCCAATAAATAAAAAATAAAATGTCTTCATAAATGTAGGTCAATATGTATTTTGCTACATATTTTTGGTAAAAAAAAAAAACGAGATATATGCTTATTGGGGTTTTTACCTGGGATGGACTGGGAATGTATAACCTGGGGCGTACTGGATTACCTGGGATGGACAGGGAATGTATAACCTGGCGCGTACTGGATTACCTGGGATGGACTGGGAATGGATAACCTGGGGCGGGCGTACTGGATTACCTGGGATGGACAGGGAATGGATAACCTGGGACGTACTGGATTACCTGGGATGGACTGGGAATGGATAACCTGGGGCTTACTGGATTACCTGGGATGGACTGGATTACTTGGGGTGGACTGGGACTGGATTACATGCGACGAATTGGGAAATGTTGTTGGGTGTCCTCTTGCGGCTCCCCACCTCCTCCTCTGGCTCCCGTCTCCTCCTGGAGTCCTCCTCCGGCTCCCCACCTCCTCCTCCGGCTCTCCACCTCCTCGTGGAGCTCCTGGTGACTTCCTCCGGCTCCCTACCTCCTCCTTGGAGCTCCTGGTGTCCTCCTCCGGATCCCCTACTCCTCCTCCGGCTCCTCCTGGAGCTCCTGGTGTCCTCCTCCGACTCCCCACCTCCTTTTGAAGCTCCTGGTGTCCTCCTCCGGCTCCCCACCTCCTCCTGGAGCTCCTGGTGTCCTCCTCCAGCTCCCCACCTCCTCCTGGAGCTTCTGGTGTCCTCCTCCAGCTCCCCACCTCCTCCGACTTCCCACCTCCTCCTGGAGCTCCTGGTGTCCTCCTCCGGCTCCCTTCCTCCTCCTGGAGCTCCTTCGGTCCTCCTCGGCTCCCCACCTCCTCCTCCGGCTGCTCCTGGAGCTCCTGGTGTCCTCCTCCTCTGGCTCACCACCTCCTCCTGGAGCTCCTGGTGTCTTCCTCCAGCTCCCCACCTCCTCCTCCGGCTCCCCACCTACTCCTCCGGCTTCCCAGCTCCTCCTGGAGCTTGTATAATGTATAAATAAAAAGCTACTAACACTGTGAACTGCTTTACTGACACCGCCCATCCAAAATCGTGAGCAAATATGCTTATATATTTTCACTTTCTGCTATAAAACATCCAATAAATAAAAAATAAAATGTCTTCATAAATGTAGGTCAATATGTATTTTGCTACATATTTTTGGTAAAAAAAAAAAACGAGATATATGCTTATTGGGGTTTTTACCTGGGATGGACTGGGAATGTATAACCTGGGGCGTACTGGATTACCTGGGATGGACTGGGAATGTATAACCTGGGGCGTACTGGATTACCTGGGATGGACAGGGAATGGATAACCTGGGGCGTACTGGATTACCTGGGATGGACAGGGAATGTATAACCTGGCGCGTACTGGATTACCTGGGATGGACTGGGAATGGATAACCTGGGGCGTACTGGATTACCTGGGATGGACATGGAATGGATAACCTGGGACGTACTGGATTACCTGGGATGGACTGGGAATGGATAACCTGGGGCGTACTGGATTACCTGGGATGGACAGGGAATGGATAACCTGGGACGTACTGGATTACCTGGGATGGACTGGGAATGGATAACCTGGGGCGTACTGGATAACCTGGGATGGACTGGGAATGGATAACCTGGGGCGTACTGGATTACTTGGGATGGACTGGGAATGGATAACCTGGGGCTTACTGGATTACCTGGGATGGACTGGATTACTTGGGGTGGACTGGGACTGGATTACATGCGACGAATTGGGAAATGTTGTTGGTAAGTATCTTCCTCCCCCCCCCTGGACATTTAGCTTGTCAAACCTGACTTTTGTGTTTAAGGTTCTGCCTGGGGACATTTCACCGCTTTCCGTGTGAGAGATAATTGCTGCGTACCACATAGGCAGAGAATAAGAAGCGTTGCAGAGTTTGAGGTAGAGACAGAAACTTGCTGATTGTCGGACTGGAGACATCCATTTCTCCGTATTTATCTGTCGGATTTTGACTCCTGGGTCGGAGAGAGCTGCCAAATGCTCTCCAGAACCATATATGGCCTGCTGCTCCTTTTCTGTGTCCTGATGGGGGTTATATCCTACCTGTACCTCATAGAAGACCAAAAGACGACCACAGACGGCGTGAGTCCAGGAAAAAACGAATCATCGGAACCTTGCCCGGCGATCTCGCCATATTTAAAAGGGCCAATCCAGGTCCAGTTAACAAAGTCCCTCACGCTGGAAGACGTGATACAGGAGAACCCCAATGTGACCCAAGGAGGCCGCTACGAGCCCCCCGACTGTATCTCCAAAAAGAAGACCGCCATCGTTATCCCTCAGCGGAACCGCGAGCACCACCTTAAATACCTCTTGTACAATCTGCACCCGTTCTTGCAACGCCAACAGCTGAACTACGGCATCTACGTCATCCAGCAGGCGGGCAACTTCACTTTTAACCGCGCTAAACTCATGAACGTTGGCTTTAAAGAAGCCATGAAGGACGAGGCCTGGGACTGCTTGTTCTTCCATGATGTGGACCTCATCCCCGAAGACGACCGCAACCTGTACACCTGTGACGGGTTCCCCAAACACGCGTCTGTTGCCATAGACAAGTTTAATTACATTCTGCCCTACCAGTTGTGCTTCGGGGGAGTCTCGGCGCTGACTCCTGAGCAGTATGAAAAAGCCAACGGATTTTCGAACAATTACTGGGGCTGGGGCGGCGAGGACGACGACTTGGCGGCTCGAATTCAAATCGCCGGCATGCAGATATCTCGGCCGTCCGTCCTTGTAGGAAGGTATAAAATGATACGGCACGCTCCGGACCAAGGGAACGAGCAAAACCTGCAACGGTTCTACCTTCTGGGACAGACAAGGGGGACTTGGAGACAAGACGGTCTAAACACCCTCCAGTATAAACTGCTGTCCAAGGAGCTTCTCCCGCTCTACACCAAAATCACAGTGGACATCGGAACGGATAAACTTGCTCCATGAAGAAGGTGAGACCGGGACCCGATGTATACCGATCACTTTGCCCAATTTTCCAGACTCCTTCCTCTCTAAAACTCCATTGGCTTTTACTCATCCCAAGACATTGTAATCTTTATATATCTTTCTATCGTTTCATGATTAGTCCAACAAGTCTTGGCCCCCCGTAGTCATGGCTTGGATCAGCTTTTGTTGGTCAACCAATCACAGAAATGTACAATTTTTATTTAATTGTTTTGCAGTTGATTGTTATTTATTTCCTCTTGTTTTCTTAATGCAAATTTTACAAAAAAACAGCGGTGCCCTAGACCCCCCTTCTCATCCACGTATCTCTAGATTAGAGAATTACGGAGGGTTTAGCGGAGAATGGAAGACGTGCTTCCAACTGGGCTAACCCTTCCACTCCCCCAATTTTCGATTGTGTAATATATTCATCTGGTCTCTTTTATTGTCTTGTTGGGGAGACACCAAGACAACAAAGTACCAGATACATCATCACATCTACCATGAATGAACCCTTGACCCCAAGGTCTTCCTTAGTCCACATGAATCATGGTTGGGTCTGTACTGTACCAAGTACCACGTTTCGAATATATCTGGTTCTACGTATTTTGTTAGTAATCTCTTTTTACAACTCAACCGATGTCAATGCATTGTAAAGAAGATGATGGACTGAAGGTGACACTGCCCTGAAGTACGAAACAAAGGTCGTCCCGGTGATATCAGAGACCAAGTACGTAGAATTAGCAACTTTCTTCATTATACGCTCTTCTCTTTCTCTAGAGAATGAAAAAATATTCAACTGTGTGAGATAACAATGTATGGTATGTACACAGGTGTGTTCAGCCACGTACGTTAGGGTGTGCACCTCAAAGTATATATATATATATACACACACACACACACACACACTATATTGTCAAAAGTATTGGGACGCCGGCCATTACACACACGTGAATTTTAATGACACCCCAGTCTTAGTCCGTAGGGTTCAATATTGAGTCAGCCCCACACTTTGCAACTATAACAGCTTCAACTCTTCTGGGAAGGCCGTCCACAAGGTTTAGGAGTGTGTCTATGGGAATGTTTGCCATTTTTCTAGAAGAACATTTGTGAGGTCAGGCACTGAGTTTGAACTAGATAGTCTGGCTCGTAGTCTCCTCTCTAATTCATCCTAAATGTGTTCTATCGGGTTAAGGTCAGGACTCTGTGCAGGCCAGTCAAGTTCCTCCACCCCCAAACTTGCTCATCCCAGTCAAGTTCCTCCACCCCCAAACTTGCTCATCCATGTCTTTATGGACCTTGCTTTGTGCACCGGTGTGCAGTCATGTTGGAACAGGAAGGGGTCACCCTCCAAACTCTTCCCACAAAATTGGGAGCATGAAATTGTCCAAAATGCCTTGGCATGCTTAAGAGTTGCCTTCAATGGAACTAAGGGGCCAATCCCAACCCCTGAAAAACAACCCCCCACCATAATCCCCCCCACACCATAATCCCCCCTCCACCATAATCACCCCCTCCACCATAATCACCCCCTCCACCATAATCACCCCTCCACCATAATCACCCCCTCCACCATAATCACCCCCTCCACCATAATCACCCCTCCACCATAATTCCCCCTCCACCATAAACACCCCTCCACCATAATCACACCCTCCACCATAATCACCCCCTCCACCATAATCACCCCCTCCACCATAATCACCCCCTCCACCATAATCCCCCCCTCCACCATAATCACCCCTCCACCATAATTCCCCCTCCACCATAATCCCCCTCCACCAAATGATTTGGACCAGTGCACAAAGCAAGGTCCATAAAGACATGGATATACTCACGGCCACTTCTTTAGGTCCCCCTTGCTAGTAGGGGGACGAATTCAAATCGCCGGCATGCAGATATCTCAGCCGTCCGTCCTTGTAGGAAGGTATAAAATGATACGGCACGCTCCGGACCAAGGGAACGAGGAAAACCCACAACGGTTCCACCTTCTGGGACAGACAAGGGGGACTTGGAGACAAGACGGTCTAAACACCCTCCAGTATAAACTGCTGTCCAAGGAGCTTCTCCCGCTCTACACCAAAATCACGGTGGACATCGGAACGGATACACTTGCTCCATCAAGAAGGTGAGACCGGGACCCGATGTATACCGATCAATTTTCCAGACTCCTTCCTCTCTAAAAGTGCAGAGTTTATTTCTTCACATGCAGAGTTCAAGGGTGGGTTATGTGCAGAGTTCTGGGGTGCGCTATGTACAGAGTGCAGAGTTTAGGGGTGCTGGTAGAGCACAGAGGGGGTGACAGAGGAGCACAGAGGGGGAGCCGGAGGAGCACAGAGGTGGAGCCAGAGGGGAAACTGGAGGAGCACAGGGGGGGAGCCACAGTGGGGGAGCCATAGGGGGAGCTGGAGGAGCGCACAGGGGGAGCCAGAGGGGAAACCGGAGGAGCACATAGGGGAAACTGAAAGAGCACATAGGGGAAGCTAAAAGAGCACAGAGGGGAAGCCGGAGGAGCACAGAGGGGGAGCCGGAGGAGCACAGAGGGGGAGCCGGAGGAGCACAGAGGGGGAGCCGAAGGAGCACAGAGGCGGAGCCAGAGGGGAAACCGGAGGAGCACAGAGGGGAAGCCGGAGGAGCACATAGGGGGAGCTTGAGGAGCACAGAGGGGGAGCCAGAGGGGGAGCTGGAGGAGCACAGAGAGGGTGCTGGATCAGCACAGAGGGGGAAGCCAGAGGGGAAACCAGAGGAGCACAGAGGGGGAGCTGGAGGAGCACAATGGGGGAGCCAGAGGGGAAACCGGAGGAGCACAGAGGGAGAGCCGGAGGAGCACAAACGGGGAGCCAGAAGGGAAACCGGAGGAGCACAGAGGGGGAGCCGGGGGAGCCAGAGGGGGAGCTGGAGGGGCACAGAGGGGGAGCCAGAGGGGAAACCGAAGGAGCACAGAGGGGGAGCCGAAAGGAGCACAGAGGGGGAGCTGGAGGAGCACATAGGGGGAACCGGAGAAGCACAGAGGGGGAGATAGAGGGAAAACCGGAGAAGCACAGAGGGGGAGATAGAGGGAAAACCGGAGAAGCACAGAGGGGGAGCTTTAGGAGCACAAAGGGGGAGCTGGAGGAGCACAGAGGGGGAGCCGGAGGAGCACAGAGGGGGAGCCGGAGGAGCACAGAGGGGGAGCTGAAGGAGCACAGAGGGGGAGCCGGAGGAGGACAGAGGGGGAGCCGGAGGAGTAGGGTGACCACGTGTCCCGGATTGCCCGGGACAGTCCCGCATTTTGCAGGTCTGTCCCGGGCACCTTCATTCCAGGACAATACAGTGTCCAGAAATGAAACTGACACAGCCACCCCCCGCCAAACTAATGCCCCCAAAAAAGACTGCCACATCACCACTGGAGGAGCACAGTCATTGCCCCCTGCTTGTGATTGGAGAAATCATAAATCCCGCCTCTTGTGTCCAATCACTGTGCTGTGATTTGTTACAGCACAAGCTGATTTTTGGGAAAGGGGGGTGTCCCTGAATGGTAGTTTGGAAATGTGGTCACCCTACGGAGGAGCACAGAGGGGGAGCCAGAGGAGCACAGAGGCGGAGCCAGAGGGGAAACCGGAGGAGCACAGAGGGGAAGCCGGAGGAGCACATAGGGGGAGCTTGAGAAGCACAGAGGGGGAGCCAGAGGGGGAGCTGGAGGAGCACAGAGAGGGTGCTGGATCAGCACAGAGGGGGAAGCCAGAGGGGAAACCAGAGGAGCACAGAGGGGGAGCTGGAGGTGCACAGAGGGGAAACCAGTGGAGCACAGAGGGGGAGCTGGAGGAGCACATAGGGGGAGCCGGAGGAGCACAGAGGGGGAGCCAGAGGGAAAACCGGAGGAGCACAGAGGGGTAGCTGGAGGAGCACATAAGGGGAGGCAGAGGAGCACAGAGGGGGAGCCAGAGGGAAAACTGGAGGAGCACAGAGGGGGAGTTGGAGGAGTACAGAGGGGGAGCCGGAGGAGCACAGAGGGGGAGCTGGAGGAGCACAATGAAGGAGCCAGAGGGGAAACCGGAGGAGCACAGAGGGAGAGCCGGAGGAGCACAAACGGGGATCCAGAGGGGAAACTGGAGGAGCACAGAGGGGGAGCTGAAAGAGCACATAGGGAAAGTTAAAAGAGCACAGAGGGGAAGCCGGAGGAGCACAGAGGGGGAGCCGGAGGAGCACAGAGGGGAGCCGGAGGAACACAGAGGGGGAGCCGGAGGAGCACAGAGGGGGACCCGGAGGAGCACAGAGGGGGAGCCAGAGGGAAAACTGGAGGAGCACAGAGGGGGAGCTGGAGGAGCACAGAGGGGGAGCCGGAGGAGCACAGAGGGGGAGCTGGAGGAGCACAATGAAGGAGCCAGAGGGGAAACCGGAGGAGCACAGAGGGAGAGCCGGAGGAGCACAAACGGGGATCCAGAGGGGAAACTGGAGGAGCACAGAGGGGGAGCTGAAAGAGCACATAGGGAAAGCTAAAAGAGCACAGAGGGGAAGCCGGAGGAGCACAGAGGGGGAGCCGGAGGAGCACAGAGGGGGAGCCGGAGGAGCACAGAGGGGAGCCGGAGGAACACAGAGGGGGACCCGGAGGAGCACAGAGGGGGAGCCGGAGGAGCACAGAGGGGGAGCTGGAAGAGCACAATGGGGGAGCCAGAGGGGAAACCGGAGGACCACAGAGGGAGAGCCGGAGGAGCACAAACGGGGAGCCAGAGGGGAAACCGGAGGAGCACAAAGGGGGAGCCGGAGGAGCACAGAGGGGGAGCCAGAGGGGAAACCGAAGAAGCACAGAGGGGGAGCCGAAAGGAGCACAGAGGGGGAGCTGGAGGAGCACAGAGGGGAAACTGGAGGAGCACAGAGGGGGAGCTGAAAGAGCACATAGGGAAAGCTAAAAGAGCACAGAGGGGAAGCCGGAGGAGCACAGAGGGGGAGCCGGAGGAGCACAGAGGGGAACCGGAGGAACACAGAGGGGGAGCCGGAGGAGCACAGAGGGGGACCCGGAGGAGCACAGAGGGGGAGCCAGAGGGAAAACTGGAGGAGCACAGAGGGGGAGCTGGAGGAGCACAGAGGGGGAGCCGGAGGAGCACATAGGGGGAGCTGGAGGAGCACAATGAAGGAGCCAGAGGGGAAACCGGAGGAGCACAGAGGGAGAGCCGGAGGAGCACAAACGGGGATCCAGAGGGGAAACTGGAGGAGCACAGAGGGGGAGCTGAAAGAGCACATAGGGAAAGCTAAAAGAGCACAGAGGGGGAGCCGGAGGAGCACAGAGGGGGAGCTGGAAGAGCACAATGGGGGAGCCAGAGGGGAAACCGGAGGACCACAGAGGGAGAGCCGGAGGAGCACAAACGGGGAGCCAGAGGGGAAACCGGAGGAGCACAGAGGGGGAGCCGGAGGAGCACAGAGGGGGAGCCAGAGCGGGAACTGGAGGGGCACAGAGGGGGAGCCAGAGGGGAAACCGAAGAAGCACAGAGGGGGAGCCGAAAGGAGCACAGAGGGGGAGCTGGAGAGGGGGAACCGGAGAAGCACAGAGGGGGAGATAGAGGGAAAACCGGAGAAGCACAGAGGAGGAGCTTTAGGAGCACCAAGGGGGAGCTGGAGGAGCACAGAGGGGGAGCCGGAGGAGCACAGAGGGGGAGCTGAAGGAGCACAGAGGGGGAGCCGGAGGAGGACAGTGGGGGAGCCGGAGGAGTAGGGTGACCACGTGTCCCGGATTGCCCGGGACAGTCCCGCATTTTGCAGGTCTGTCCCGGGCACCTTCATTCCAGGACAATACAGTGTCCAGAAATGAAACTGACACAGCCACCCCCCAAGCCAAACTAATGTCCCCAAAAAAGACTGCCACATCACCACTGGAGGAGCACAGTCCCTGCCCCCTGCTTGTGATTGGAGAAATCATAAATCCCGCCTCTTGTGTCCAATCACTGTGCTGTGATTTGTTATAGCACAAGCTGATTTTTGGGAAAGGGGGTGTCCCTGAATGGTAGTTTGGAAATGTGGTCACCCTACGGAGGAGCACAGAGGGGGAGCCGGAGGAGCACAAGGTTTGAGCCAGAGGGGAAACCGGAGGAGCACAGAGGGGAAGCCGGAGGAGCACATAGGGGGAGCTTGAGGAGCACAGAGGGGGAGCCAGAGGGGGAGCTGGAGGAGCACAGAGAGGGTGCTGGATCAGCACAGAGGGGAAAGCCAGAGGGGAAACCAGAGGAGCACAGAGGGGGAGCTGGAGGTGCACAGAGGGGAAACCAGTGGAGCACAGAGGGGGAGCTGGAGGAGCACATAGGGGGAGCCGGAGGAGCACAGAGGAGGAGCCAGAGGGAAAACTGGAGGAGCACAGAGGGGGAGCTGGAGGAGCACATAAGGGGAGCCAGAGGAGCACAGAGGGGGAGCCAGAGGGAAAACTGGAGGAGCACAGAGGGGGAGCTGGAGGAGCACAGAGGGGGAGCTGGAGGAGCACAGAGGGGGAGCTGGAGGAGCACAGAGGGGGAGCCGGAGGAGCACAGAGGGGGAGCTGGAGGAGCACAATGAAGGAGCCAGAGGGGAAACCGGAGGAGCAGCCGGAGGAGAGGAGAGAGCCGGAGGAGCAGAGAGCCGGAGGAGCACAGAGGGGACGGAGGAGCCAGAGAGAGGAGCACACCAGAGGGAAGGAGCACAGAGGGGGAGCCAAAAGGAGCACAGAGGGGGAGCTGGAGGAGCACAGAGGGGGAGCCGGAGGAGCACAGAGGGGGAGATAGAGGGAAAACCGCAGAAGCACAGAGGGGGAGCTTGAGGAGCACAAAGTGGGAGCCGGAGGAGCACAGAGGGGGAGCCGGAGGAGCACAGAGGGGGAGCTGAAGGAGCACAGAGGGGGAGCCGGAGGAGCACAGTGGGGGAGCCGGAGGAGCACAGAGGGGGAGCCGGAGGAGCACAGAGGCGGAGCCATAGGGGAAACCGGAGGAGCACAGAGGGTAAGCCGGAGGACCACATAGGGGGAGCTTGAGGACCACAGAGGGGGAGCTTGAGGACCACAAACGGGGAGCCAGAGGGGGAGCTGGGGGAGCACAGAGAGGGTGCTGGATCAGCACAGAGGGGGGAGCCAGAGGGGAAACCGGAGCACAGAGGGGGAGCTGGAGGTGCACAGAGGGGAAGCCAGAGGGGAAACCGGAGAAGCACAGAGGGGAAACCAGTGGAGCACAGAGGGGGAGCTGGAGGAGAACATAGGGGGAGCCGGAGGAGCACAGAGGGGGAGCCAGAGAGAAAACCGGAGGAGCACAGAGGGGAAGCTGGAGGAGCACAGAGGGGGAGCCAGAGGAGCACAGAGGGGGAGCTGAAGGAACACATAGGGGGAGCTGGAGGAGCACAGAGGGGGAGCCAGAGGGGAAACCGGAGGAGCACAGAGGGGAAGCCGGAGGAGCACAGAGGAGGAGCCAGAGGGGAAACCGGAGGAGCACAGAGGGGGAACCGGAGGAGCACAGAGGGGGAGCTGGAGGAGCACATAGGAGGAGCACAGAGGGAGAGCCAGAGGGGAAACCAGAGGAGCACAGAGGGAGAGCCAGAGGGGAAACCAGAGGAGCACAGAGCGGGAGCCGGAGGAGCACAGAGGCAGAGCCAGAGGGGAAACTGGAGGAGCACAGAGGGGGAGCCGGTGGAGCACAGAGGGGGAGCCAGAGGGGAAACTGGAGGAGCACAGAGGGGGAGCCAGTGGGGAAACTGGAGGAGCACAGAGGGGGAGCCAGAGGAGCACAGAGGCGGAGCCAGAGGGGAAACTGGAGGAGCACAGAGGGGACCACAAAAGTTTTCCTTAGTTTCTGTTATAACATTTTGCAAATAAGTATTTTTTTTACTTCACTGATGGCCACTGATAGGCTGCACTGATGAAGAGGCACTAATGATGCTTCACTGATAGGTGGCACTGATGGGCAGTGATAGGTAGCAACGATGGACACTGATGAGGCTGCACTAATAGGCAGCACTGATTGGCACTGGTTGTGGTTGGCAGCATTGGTGGGCACTGTTGGGGCTGCACTGATAACCATTTGCCAGTTATTGGCTCTCCTCACGTGCAGTGCACAGTGCATTGCGGGGGGCGCTCAGCAAGAGAACTTTCCATCGAATATTCGAAGATGGGGACACTGTAGTCATAAAGGGATGGACATGGTCACCAACAATACTCAGGTGGGCCGTGGTGATTAAACCATGAGGGGGTCCAAAGTGTGCCCATCCCCCACACCATTACACCCCCACCACCAGCCTGAACCGGTGATAACCCAACCCCCTCACCCCATTACACCCCCACCACCTACTGACCCCCAACGTCTCCTCTCCATTCATCTTCATTGCAGCTGAGGAATCATTGTCCTCAGTCCCTTTTCACTGTTTCAAAAAGGACATCTGTTTAGACTCCTGATATCACCAAAGCCCCCCCCCCCCCCAACATGGATGATAAATAAAAAAATAAAAAAAGAATTGTAATAATAAAAAAAAAAGTTAAAAATGTAATTGTAATAATAATAATAAAAATAATAATAAAACACATTGACACTGTCCACTCTCCCCCCCCAAAAAAACACATAAATTGTAATAATAATTAAAATATAAAATAAAATTGTAAAAGATGTAATTGTAAAAAAATAAAAATACTGACACCTTCCACTTCTCTACTGACACCATCCACTTACCAACCTCCTCCCCCCGCAAAAAAAGAATTTTGTGAAAAATATGTAAAAAAAAAAAAAAGAAGAGATTAAATAGTGAAAATTAATAAATAAATACATTTGTAAAAATAGCAAAAAAATATAATTTGTAAAAATAATAAAAAAATATATTGTAAAAAAAAATAATCCACTGACACCATCGACTGCCCAACTGACACGATCCAACCTCTTCCCCACAAAATAGAATTGTGAAAAATATGTAAAAAAATAAGAGATTAAATTGTGAAAATAAATAAATAAATTCATTTGTAAAAAAAAAAGAAAAAAGAAAGCATTATAAAAAAAATAGCAAAAAAATGTATAAATTGTAAAAATAATAAAAAAATAAAATTGTAAATAAAAATAAAAAAACTACTGACTACCGTACAATTCTCTACTGATACCATCCACTGATACGGCCCAACCTCCTCCCCCCAAAAAACAATTATGTAAAAAAAAAGAGATTAAATTGTGAAAATAAATAAATAAAAACATCTGTAAAAAAAGAAAGGATTGTAAAAATAAATTGTAAATAAAAATAAAAAAAATGACTAACACCATACAATTTTCTTCTGACACCATCCACTGCCCTACTGATACGGTCCAACCTCCTCCCCCCAAAAAAATATGTAAAAAAAAAGAAGAAGAAATTAAATTGTAAAAATAATTAAATAAAAACATCTGTAAAAAAAAGAAAGCATTGTAAAAAAATAGCAAAAATTATATAAATTGTAAAAATTATAAAAAAAATCTAATTAAAAAATCAAAGACTCTAAAAAGGACCAATAAGAAAGCGGTTGTTGGGGGCGGGATGTTCCAAATCCTGTATAAAAGTGTGCTGTGTACTTTCAATAAAGTGTGTCCTGTTTACATCCAGCATTAAGCCATGGCTCATGTGTGGATTATTCGGCGATTCCAGGGATATTCCTACTCGTGGAATATTGGGTGATTTTCTTTTAAACCAGAAGAAGGGAATGGATGACGGGGATATGTTCTACTACCGTCACAACTGGTTGGCAGCAGCGGGATTTTCCCTTCTACTTTCCTTTACACCAGGATTCCAAGCAGACACTGGGAACAGTGAATGGAAGGCTGGTACACCCGGCTTAAAAGAAATACACTGAAAGAACTACTGGAAGTTCGTGGAAGGATTGCTAGCGACAAAACCAAGCGGGTCATCATAGCAGAATTAATGGAGCTAGACCAGGAGAACTCGGTTGCAGCAACGCCTGCAGTACAAGAGATGGAGACACCAGTGATTCAGGATGAGGAATCACCAGCCAACAAGCTAATAAGAGAGAAACTAGCATGGTTCGGTCCGAACCCAACGGCGGATGTGGTGCTGAAAGTGATGACCCTGTTAGCGGAGGAGGCTAAACAAATAAGAGACGCAGAGCTACAGTTAAAACTGGTAGCAGTCCAACAAGCAGCCGCACATTCTCCAAACAGTGAGTACAGCACAGCAGACACAAAGAAGATTCCGTTAAGCGCTTTTAAAGCTTTTGATGAGAAAGAACGAGAGCGGCAACATGAGCTGAGAATTGCAGAAATACGACGATCGGTGACAACGCCTAAAGAAGCAGCACCAAATGAAAGACGAGGAGAGGTACAGATACCAGTAACCATGGAAGAAGAATTCAGAAGAAGGTTGCGAGAGAAGCAGATACAGCACACAGGACCAGAATCAGAAGAGGTCCTCCTTGGAAGATCTGATTCGATCCGCTGCGAACTCTGGAAGGAAGCGCTAGCTCTCGAGCAGCGACACCAGGGAAAAGCTCTCCCCTCCATCCATGTAAGGTACTGGTCACAGTATGACGTACGAATGCCGTTGTTGGGGGAAAAACCGAAGCAGGAGTGGACAGCAGAGTTAAGCAGGCTGATCCGGGCAGAGATACAGCTAGACGAGAGCTACAGAGCCCTCCGGTGGTATGTAGCCCAAGAGTGCCCGTGGTCAGCCGATGACAGCCCCACAGAAGGCTATGACTATGATGGCCTGGGATTGTTGTATTGGAGGATGTCCAGGGATCCCAACTTTGGGGATGATCAGGAGTGGCGCTTGGAGGACATATGGGAGCACAGAGAGGAAAAATTGAATATCTCGGGAGGCCACTGGTTACAGGAAGATTTCTGGCCATTCAAGAATGGGATTTGGAAATCGCCTACAGACAGCTGCTAGACTCGGCTCAGCAGCAGGGTGGGGCTCCCGTTGCCTGCAACTATGAGGAAAGGTCAGATGACAACTGTGAAATCCTGGCTGACGAATCTGCTCCCCACTAACAGAAGAAGGGGTTCCTGGGGTAGTGGATGGGACTTCAGTCTCCACTGGCACAACCCCAGAAAATGGTACAGGACTGGGACAGGAGGATGTCGGCTTTGCTTTGCAAGCACAGGGGGATTTTCACCTCACACCAGTGGATGGGACTTCAGTTTCCACTGGTATACCCCATAAATGGTGGCCAGTTGGCCCAGATCCCCAACAGCATGATGGACTGATCCCAGCCACCCTGTCATCTCTCCAGCGGCTGAAAGGACTCCAGGGAGAAGGGGCAGTCCAGGCCTCTCCCCAGCGGCAGACGTGTTCCCTGAGAGAGGCAGAGGATGGCGGGGTGAGTAATGCTCGGTTTGGAGCAAGTGATTTGGGGTACTGTATGGATACCGGCATTGGGGGACTGGAACTACTGGCTAAATTCAGAGACAACCCATCTGGTGTCTCCTACTGGGTTAGTCCCCTGCCAAAAGGGGAGATGTGTGACAGGCCTAGCCGGGACAGGGGCTTTTGGAGAGGACTGAATGCGAGCCTCTTGACGTCCGATTATGGGCCAGGGCCTCAAAGCAGGAAGGCGGATGGGTTATCCTGGCAGACAGTCCTGGAACCTTAAGACTACTTGCCCAACATCCTCGAGCGACCCGTTTGGGTCCCACTGTGGATGTTGAACTTTTTGCCAGGGGGAGTAATGTCATGGACCACGAAATACTGAAGTGTTTCTACGTGAAATCCTAATTCATGTATTACAGGAGATTTTATTCTGAACCCCAGCCAGGTCAACAGACTCAGAAGAGATACTCATTGTCCATTGTGTGATAACCCTATCTAAAGCCTTTTGATTATCAGGTGTAAATGACTTCTGCCCTGTCTCAACTCTCCAGACAGTTCCATTGTTCTGTGGCTGGCTATTGTGTACATTGATTGCCCCCCCTGGGACTTTTGTCTGAATACACATATCAGTCTTTCTATTCAAACCCTTTCTGACCAATCTCTGCTGGGTCATTTTCAAGTCCTCATTTGCATGGTTAAGGTGGACCTGATGGGGAACTGCCGAGACTCTAAAAAGGACCAATAAGAAAGCGGTTGTTGGGGGCAGGATGTTCCAAATCCTGTATAAAAGTGTGCTGTGTACTTTCAATAAATTGTGTCCTGTTTACATCCAGCATTAAGCCTTGGCTCATGTGTGGATTATTCTGCGATTCCAGGGATATTTCTATTCCTAATAGTTGACCATTTTCCCAATAAAAAGATAAAAATATGTCCCCGGATTTAATTTGAAAAATCTGGTCACCTTACCCCATTACTGTCCTTAGGTTTGCTACCCCTTCTCCCCCCCAGCACCCCATTGGTGTCTACAGCTACCCCAGGTAAGTGTCAGTTAGTGCCCGACTGTCCGTCGCAATATGGCAGTCCCGCTATAAGTCGCTGATTGCCGCAAGAGGTGATCAAATACCACCAGAAAAAGAACTATTTGTCGGAATTTTTTTATTTATTTTTTACCTGATACAGGCTGGGATCTGATTACCTGGGATGAACTGGGAAAATGTAAATAAAACACGTAGCTTGTCAAACCTGACTTTTGTATAAGGTTCTGCCTGGGGACATTTCATGGATTTCCGTGTGAGAGATAATTGCTGCGTACCACATAGGCAGAGAATAAGAAGCGTTGCAGAGTTTGAGGTAGAGACAGAAACTTGCTGATTGTCGGACTGGAGACATCCATTTCTCCGAATTTATCTGTCGGATTTTGACTCCTGGGTCGGAGAGAGCTGCCAAATGACCTCCAGAACCATATATGGCCTGCTGCTCCTTTTCTGTGTCCTGATGGGGGTTATATCCTACCTGTACCTCATAGGAGACCAAAAGAAGACCACAGACGGCGTGAGTCCAGGAAAAAATGAATCATCGGAAACTTGCCCGGCAATCTCGCCATATTTAAAAGGGCCAATCCAGGTCCAGTTACCAAAGTCCCTCACGCTGGAAGACGTGATAGAGGAGAACCCCAATGTGACCCAAGGAGGCCGCTACGAGCCCCCCGACTGTATCTCCAAAAAGAAGACCGCCATCGTTATCCCTCAGCGGAACCGCGAGCGCCACCTTAAATACCTCTTGTACAATCTGCACCCGTTCTTGCAACGCCAACAGCTGAACTACGGCATCTACGTCATCCAGCAGGCGGGCAACTTCACTTTTAACCGCGCTAAACTCATGAACGTTGGCTTTAAAGAAGCCATGAAGGACGAGGCCTGGGACTGCTTGTTCTTCCATGATGTGGACCTCATCCCCGAAGACGACCGCAACCTGTACACCTGTGACGGGTTCCCCAAACACGCGTCTGTTGCCATAGACAAGTTTAATTACATTCTGCCCTACCAGTTGTGCTTCGGGGGAGTCTCGGCGCTGACTCCTGAGCAGTATGAAAAAGCCAACGGATTTTCGAACAATTACTGGGGCTGGGGCGGCGAGGACGACGACTTGGCGGCTCGAATTCAAATCGCCGGCATGCAGATATCTCGGCTGTCCGTCCTTGTAGGAAGGTATAAAATGATACGGCACGCTCCGGACCAAGGGAACGAGGAAAACATGCAACGGTTCTACCTTCTGGGACAGACAAGGGGGACTTGGAGACAAGACGGTCTAAACACCCTCCAGTATAAACTGCTGTCCAAGGAGCTTCTCCCGCTCTACACCAAAATCACGGTGGACATCGGAACGGATAAACTTGCTCCATGAAGAAGGTGAGACCGGGACCCGATGTATACCGATCACTTTGCCCAATTTTCCAGACTCCTTCCTCTCTAAAACGCCATTGGCTTTTACTCATCCCAAGACATTTCAATCCTTATATTTCTTTCTATCGTTTCATGATTAGTCCAACAAGTCTTGGCCCCCCGTAGTCATGGCTTGGATCAGGCCCGTCCCTACAGGACAGGCAAAACAAACAATTGCTTGGGGCCCCGAGCTGGCCTGGGGCCCCCAACTTCCCCTTCCCAGGCTGTAGCGTGGTCGAGCTCCTCTTCCTTCCTCCTGGAGTCCTGTCAGTCCGGCTGGGTACCGTGCGTGGTACAGGAGATTTCGTTTCCTGTTCCTGGCCAGACTGACAGAAAGTGCACACTGAGTACTCACTTTCTTTCAGTCCGGCCGGAAACACAGGAAATTAAATCTCCTGTACCAGCCCGGGCACTGATAGGGGACTGGGGACCCATAATGATAGAACACCGGAGCTCGGCCAAGCTACAGCGGCAGCCTACAGGGAAGACTGGGAGGTGAGAATAGAAAAACATAGGGACTAGGGAGGGGGGGTAAGAACATTTGCTTGGGGCCCCAAATCCCTTCAAATGGACCTGGCTTGGATCAGCTTTCGTTGGTCAACCAATCACAGAAATGTACAATTTTTATTTAATTGTTTTGCATTTGATTGTTAATTATTTTCTTTTGTTTTCTTTTTACAAAATTTTACAAAAACGAGCCGTGCCCTAGACGTATATCTAGATGAGAGAATTACGGAGGGTTTACCAGAGAATGGAAGACGTTCTTCCAACTGGGCTAACCCTTCGACTCCCCCAATTTGCATCTTGCAATATATTTATCTGGTCTATTTTATTGTCTTGTTGGAGAGACACCAAGACAACAAAGTACCAGATACATCATATCTTCAATGAATGAACCCTTGCCAAGGTGTCCCAGTGTCTAGGGAGCCTGAAGGTATGGAGAATTATGAAGGGTTTAACGGAGAATGGAAAACGTACTTCCAACTGGGCTAACCCTTCGACTCCCCCAATTTTTGATTTTGTAATATATTCATCTGGTCTCTTTTATTGTCTTGGAGAGACACCAAGACAACAAAGTGCCAGATACATCACATCCACCATGAATGAACCCTTGACAAGGTGTCCCAGTGTCTAGGGAGCCTGAAGGTATGGAGAATTACGAAGGGTTTTACCGGAGAATGGAAGACATGCTTCCAACTGGGCCAACCCTTCGACTCCCCCAATTTTTGATTGTGTAATATATTCATCTGGTCTCTTTTATTGTCTTGCTGGAGAGAAACCAAGACAACAAAGTGCCAGACACATCACATCTACTAGAAATGTGCACACTGAAATATTTTTGTCCGAAAAATAAATGTATTTAGTTACTCCCGAAATTTGTTTTGTTAAAAAATGCATTAGTCCAAAAATCCGAATTAAGGTTGAATGTGTCATTGAAGGCTTATGGTGTCTGTCGAATGTTCTAAGAAGACAACAAAGTACCAAATGCATCACATCTACAACGAATGAACCCTTGACAAGGTGTCCCAGTGTCTAAAGAGCCTGAAGGTATGGAGAATTATGAAGGGTTTATCGGAGAATGGAAAACGTGCTTCCAACTGGGCAAACCCTTCGACTCCCCCAATTTTAGATTGTGTAATATATTCATCTGGTCTCTTTTATTGTCTTGTTGGAGAGACACCAAGACAACAAAGTACCACATACATCACATCCACCATGAATGAACCCTTGACAAGGTGTCCCAGTGTCTAGGGAGCCTGAAGGTCAGTAGAATTACGAAGGGGGAGGGTGTGGCTTAGCTGGGGATGTAGCCGGACGTGTTCCCTGTGAGCTCTGCCGTTTATCCATCCTTTTATCCTGTAACCGGGTCCCTGCTGGCTCCATTCCGGTCACGCGGCGTGTGTCTTGTTCCCCACTGCCTTGGCTGTCCTTCGTGGCTAGCTCCGGATCGTGTAGAGATGTCCCGGCGAAATTCTGCAGCCCGTTCTGCTCAGGACCACGTGAGCCAAGGTGGCACCGCGGCCTCGCAGGCAGCTAAGGAGCGGTACAGGGCGGCTGCTAATAAGCTCTTGTCCCCGTTTGGCACCTGTGATACACCGGAGGTTCAGGGGGACAGTGAGGGGACTCACAGCGGCTCCCAATCAGAGGCAGGCGACACCGTGCCCCTGGAGGATCCCTTGGCGCATGTGCTACCCTGGGACGCAGTGAGTACTACCCCAGGGCCTTCTGGACCAGGACTGGATGTAGCCTTAGGCTCGGACGGGCCTGAACCCACCTTGAGGGACATATTTAAGGCCATCACGACCTGCAATGCCTCTGTGACACACTTGACAGCAGAAATTAAAGGGGTGAAGGCTGAAATGTCATTTATGTGTCAAGACATGCAGAAGCTGCAGGACCGCACTTCTGACGTGGAGGGGCGAGTTAGTGTGCTGGAGGATGACCTTGGTCCCATGCAACGAGAGTCTCATGCACAGCAATTGTTGGTTGCTAAACATGCCGCGAAACTCGATGAACTCGAAAATAGAATGCGCCGCAATAATGTTAGAGCCATTGGTATCCCAGAGAGAATGGAGGGGAAGAACCCGGTCACTTTTATTGAACAGTGGCTGACAGAGAAGTTCGGTAAAGACTCCTTTTCACCTATGTTCGCGGTAGAGCGTGCACATCGTGTACCTTTAAGGCCCTTGCCACCGGGTAATCCCCCCAGAGCTTTTTTGTTTAAGATGCTCAACTATAAAGACAGAGATATCATTTTGTCCAAGGCACGGTCTCTGGGGGATACTCTAGTGATGGATAATTCAAAAATCTCTTTGTTCCCAGATTTCTCTGCAGATGTGCAGAAACAGCGTGCGAAATTTAATGATGTTAAGAAAAGGCTACGCTCTCTGGAACTACAATATGCTATGCTTTATCCTGCTCGTCTGCGGGTGGTGGCCGGGGATGAAGTCCATTTCTTTGATAAACCTACTCAGGCCATGCAGTGGCTGGACAGGGAAGAGCGCTCCTTGCGTGAAGATCTGGGACGGCGGCGGAGGAATGAGTGACTGGTAGTGTTTAAGTTTGTTCTGTGTAATGCCGCTGGCTGCGGATGTCAGGGATCCAGGCCTGTCTGGTCTGGAGACGCAACGTGCACACGGGCGCGCACCTTCCGGGAACCAATCGGAGGCCTGACCAGGCTATTTAAATCAGCCCCTGTCTTATGGCGGGTTGCTGGTTTGTCTTCAGCTTGTGCTTGGACTCTCTGCCGTTTACCTGAACCTTTGACCCGGACTTCCGTACGACTCTCCTCTCTCCCTGAAGTTGACCTTGGCTCTTGTTCCTGGATACGCTGTCTTCTATAATCCCTGACCTCTGGCTTGGCTTGGAATTGTTGATCTCTCCAACCCCTGAACCTCGGCTTGCTCTCCGGACCTGTCCTCAGTCTGATCCGCTTGCACCTGCCCGGTACCCCTCCAGTTACCTGCTCCACAGTTATTCAGTACAGCTTCTGTTACCTGCCCTGCACCTGTCTTGTGGCTCCTCGGCTGCCTGCTCTGCTCGCCGCCACCAGGAGGAGCTTCAGTTCCAGTCTTCACCAGAATCCCGGCTACCAACCCGTACCTCACTGGCACCGGTGCCTCCCGGGGCTCGCCTCCCCTGTCCCAACTCCAGGGGGCCACCCTCGGCATCTTGGCTTCGGTGAGTACGCAGTCTGACAGCGGAATCGGAGGACCCGACTGTTTCAGACTCCTTCTTAGGCGGAAGACTGTTGTCACAGGAGATGTCTATATTGATCATTGACGTCCTGTTTCACTCATGAAGAGGCCTGTTACCTATTGGTTCTTTGATGCCGGCTGATGTGTTCAGCCCCCCAGAGATGAGTCCCTCGTGGACAGTACGCTTTCCTAAGAACAGTGTTTCCTTTTTCCTTTTTTTTTTTTCTTTTTCTTTTTTTTCTTTTTAAAGTTGTCCTGTTGGATTGTCTACCTGCAGTCTACCTAACTTTTTCTTTTACAGGGTTTGCCCACATTGCCTGGACTTGGACATTAGGGGATGCTTCCCATTTACACTGTGTATTTAGTATGCTTGAGCAAAATGTTTACTATTTTGTACTATGGCTACACGGTGGGTGGTATCTAGCTGAAATGTAAGGGGTCTGGGAGACAGAGTGAAACGCCTGGCGGTGGGACACATGCTTAAGCGCGTGGACTCTTCTGTGGTTTGCCTACAGGAGACCCATATGTTACCTGGTCAGGTGTCACCATTTTCTACCAGACTATATGTTGCTCAGTTTCACTCTACCTTCTCGTCCTATGCCAGGGGAGTCAGTATACTTATTAGTGCTAATGTTGCGTTTGCTCTCACCTCCTCTCTCATTGATCCAGGGGGGCGTTGTTATTTTTTTTAGTTTGTACTCTGGATGATTTGCATTGTATCATAGCGAATATATATATTCCGCCCCCTTTTTTAGTAGAAGTCCTTAAGACTCTGGCCACTTTCCTGTCCAATCACCTGGGTGTCCCTGCCCTTATTGTGGGAGATTTCAATAATTTTTTGTGTGCAGATCAGTGGCGGCCCGCCCATAGGGACGCACGGGCGCCGCCCCCCCCTCCCGCAGTCACAAACGTGTGTTATTGTTGCCAGCTGCCTGGTCTATTCATATAACCAGACATGGGTCGCCGGTTACCTGAATAGTGGCAGCTGGTTGGCTGAGGGGAACTGCCTATCAAAGCCAGCGGCTCTGATAGGCTTTTCCAGTACCGCCCTCCGGTTTTCGGAAGTCTATGCTCGGAGCGCAGGCAACCTGCGGTCCTTGCATAAGACTGACGGCCGTTTCAGCCAATCAGGTTCCCGGATTCTGGTTATCAGGAACCTGATTGGCTGAAGCTTCTCCACGGCGGCAGAAGACATCGAGGGAGGACATGGAAGCGTCAGGTAAGTGTTTTTTTTTACAGGGAAAGGGGCATCATGGGGCACAGTGGAATCATGGGGCACAGTGGCATCATGGGGCACATTGGTGACAAAGAGCACAGAGGCGACAATGAGCACAGTGGCATGGGGCACAGTGGTGACAATTAAAGGGCACAGTGACTGCATATGATGGCATGGCACAGTGGTGTCACTTGATGGCACAGTGACTGCATTTGATGGCATGGCACAGTGGTGAGAATTGATGGGCACAGTAGCTGCGTTTGATGGCATGGCACAGTGGTGGTGTTTGATGGCACAGTGGTGGCGTTTGATGGCATGGCACAGTGGTGACAATTGATGGCACAGTGACTGCATATGATGGCATGGCACAGTGGTGACAATTGATGGCACAGTGACTGCATATGATGGCATGGCACAGTGGTGACAATTGATGGCACAGTGACTGCATTTGATGGCATGGCACAGTGCTGACAATTGATGGCACAGTGACTGGGTTTGATGGCATGGCACAGTGGTGAGAATTGATGGGCACAGTAGCTGCGTTTGATGGCATGGCACAGTGGTGGTGTTTGATGGCACAGTGGTGGCGTTTGATGGCATGGCACAGTGGTGACAATTGATGGCACAGTGACTGCATATGATGGCATGGCACAGTGGTGACAATTGATGGCACAGTGACTGCATATGATGGCATGGCACAGTGGTGACAATTGATGGCACAGTGACTGCATTTGATGGCATGGCACAGTGCTGACAATTGATGGCACAGTGACTGGGTTTGATGGCATGGCACAGTGGTGACAATTGATGAACACAGTAGCTGTGTTTGATGGCATGGCACAGTGGTGACAATTGATGGCACAGTGGTGGCGTTTGGCATGGCACAGTGGTGACAATTGATGGCACAGTGGCTGCATTTGGTGGCATGGCACAGTGGTGACAATTGATGGCACAGTTGCTGTGTTGCATAGCACAGTGGTGACAATTGATGGCACAGTGACTGGGTTTGATGGCATGGCACAGTGGTGACAATTGATGAACACAGTAGCTGTGTTTGATGGCATGGCACAGTGGTGACAATTGATGGCACAGTGGTGGCGTTTGGCATGGCACAGTGGTGACAATTGATGGCACAGTGGCTGCATTTGGTGGCATGGCACAGTTGTGACAATTGATGGCACAGTGGCTGCTTGTGATGGGCACAGTGAGGCTGCAATATCTTTTTTTTGTTTGCGCCCCCCCAAAAATTTTGGGCACCAGCCGCCATTGGTGCAGATCTAGACAAATTTTCTCCTGGGGCGTCGGCGGTTAACCGGACGGGGAGCCTGACGCCCTTTGCTCGTCTTATACAGGAGCTGGGGCTTCGGGATGTTTGGAGGATCAGCCACCCACAGGGGAAATGTTACTCATGCCATTCGGCCTCACATAGGGGTCTTTCTAGGATTGATCTTGGGTTGGGCAATAGTGAAATGCTCCCTCTGGTATCTTCCTCACAATATGAAGCCAGAACTGTCTCGGATCATTCTCCCTTCTGTGTTGAAGTATTGACATCCAGACTTTCTAAGCGTACTTGTTGGAGGCTCAATCCGTTCCCCACTCCTGATCCCATTCAAGCTGACCTGGTTAATTTTGTTAGGATAAATAAGCACTCTACGGGGACAGGTAATTTTTGGGATGCTTTAAGGGGTCAAATCATTAGATCTATTAATTCCATTAAATCAGGGACAAAGTCCTGGGAGCAATTTGTGTCGCGGGAGGTTGAGAGGGCGGAGTCGGCGTGCAGACTGAGAGGGCATGGACTGAAGCTCAAACTATTGCCAAGCAAGTTGTCACGACTAAAGCGGAAAATAAACGTTTCTTTCTCCAACAAAAATACCCTGAGGAAGGGGAAGCTACAGGCCATATGCTAGCTATGATGGTGCGTTCCCAGAGGGGCTCTTCTCATATTGAGGCGATCGCTACTCCCTGTGGAGCTTTGGCGACGTCTCATGCAAATATTTTGTCCACATTTCGGGATTTCTATGCTGACGTATATTCCTCTAAAGTATCGCCTGCGGCGGGAGAGATTACCTCCTTCCTGGGTCAATGTCAGCTTCCACGTCTGTCGGCGGCGGACGTGGAGCAATTAAATGCCCCGCCCACGGCTGATGAGATGTTGGATGCACTGGCGCTCTCCTCTCCCGGTAAGTCTCCAGGCTCGGATGGCTTGCCGGTAGAGGTATACAGGCGATACCCTGAAGTACTCCTTCCTCTTCTGAGGGGGGTATTTGCGGATGCATTTGAGAGGGGTGCTTTGCCTGGGTCCATGAACGAGGCCATAATAGTCTTGTTGTTGAAACCGGGCAAAGAGGCCCATTCCCCAGACTCTTACAGACCCATATCTTTATTGACAACTGACGTTAAGATACTGGCAAGGGTTGAGTTGAGTTGAGTTGAGGTGCACTTTCTATAGCGTGGTCAATTACCCCGGAGGATCCCGACACGCTGGCGACGTCCCTGGGTGAACCCAGGGACAAGTGGACAACAAGATGGTACGACTTGGACTGATGTTCCCGCTCGGATGTTACACTCAGGCCAACTGACGCCTTAAGCCGGGTAGGCTTGATGGAATAGCCAGGTTTTTAAACTCCGGCGAAAGGCCGCCAGTGATGCCGCCTCCTGGATGTCCTCCGGGAGGGAGTTCCACAGCATGGCACCCTGGTGGGAGAAGGATCTGCCACCCCGACGAGTCTTCTTAGGCACCGGTATGCTTAGGAGGCATTTCCTGCTAGAAGGGTGCTGGCCACTAGGCTGGCTAAGGTTATACATAAACTTATTCATAGAGATCAGTCAGGGTTTATTCCCTCCCGGTCGACGGCCCTTAATATCAGGCGTCTCTTTTTGAATCTTCAGCTGCCGGCGGATAATGAGGGGTCAGAGGGCTATTCTCTCATTGGACGCTGCCAAAGCTTTGGACAGCGTCCAATGGCCCTATTTATGGGAGGTCCAGGGTCATTTTGGTCTTGGAGACACCTTTGTCAGATGGGTGCGTTTGTTATATGCTGCCCCCACGGGCAGGCTCCGGGTGAATGGGGATCTTACGGATCCTTTACCTCTGTTTAGGGGCACGAGGCAGGGGTGTCCCTTATCGCCCCTGCTTTTTGCCTTAGCCCTTGAGCCACTGGCAGCTGCGATTAGATTGTCCCCTTTAGTCTCTGGCTTCATGAGAGGTCCGTGTGAGGAAAAGATTTCCCTTTACGCGGACGATACGTTGTTGTACTTGGGGGATGCCGATAAGTCTCTGACGGCGGCCATGGAGTTGATTAAACACTTTGGTTCTTTGTCAGGCTTTTCAATAAATTGGAACAAATCTGTCCCCCTACCTGTGGATGGCTCATTTGTTTCATTGCCGGAAGCTGCTGGATCTTTGAAAGTGGTCTCATCCTTTAAATACTTGGGTGTTCAGGTGTCGGCCAGCCCCCAGAAATATTTGGAGGGAAATCTCCTACCCCATTTTTAAAAGATTACAGACAACCTGTAATACCTGGTGTAAACTCCCGTTATCCGTTATAGGTAGGATGAATTTGATTAAGATGGTGTGGGGCCCCCAACTATTATACATTATGCATAACTCCCCTCAATGGATTCCCCGTAGATGGTTTGCTCGGCTAGATACCTTATTTAGATCATTCATTTGGAAGAAAAAAGCTGCCCGTATCCGACTTTCTACATTACAATATGGCAAAGATCAGGGAGGAGCGGCAGTTCCTAATCCTAAATTCTATTTTCTAGCCTCTCAAATACAGCATCTATGTGGAATGGGGCGTATTGAGGAAGGGGACTCTATTGCTACTCTATTACGTATGGGGTCTCGGGATGCCTCGGTTTTGGCATGCCTGGAGGCGGGATTTCCACACCTGCCACAGGCAGCGCCTACCGTAATTCTCCTTAACCCCTTGCTTACTGGGCACATACACCCCCCTCCTGCTCAGGTGAAATTTCAGCTTCCGGCACTGCGTCGCTTTAACTGACAATTGTGCCGTCGTGCGACGTGGCTCCCAAACAAAATTGACGTCCTTTTTTCCCCACAAGTAGAGCTTTCTTTTGGTGGTATTTTATCGCCCGTGCGGAACGGGAGCAGCCATCTCAGAACAAAAGTAACATCACTGTGGGGAGGGGGAACAGGATATACTTTAGTGCCGGAATGGCGCATCTACGGGCGCATTTTTTTTTTTTTTAAAGTGTATTTTTGTGCGTGAACTCGAGAGAGAGGAGCCGGACTGCAGGAGTTGGGAGTAGGCAGACCCTCCCCCCGGAGGCATTCGCCATCCTTCTCCATGCCCCTGGTGGCAATGGCGGGTGTGAAGGGGGGCCTCCCACTCACCCCGCCCTACCTGCTCCTCTTGGGAGCCCAACTGGGGCCCAACGGGGCAGAGGGACTCCCCCTATGAGGGAGTGAGGGGGCCTAGCCCACCCAGCCAGCCCCGTAGGTCCTTCGCCTCTCTTTATTTTAAGAGACCGCATGGCCAAAGTGCGTGTGTTTTTTAAACCAATTTCGTGTGCGTGCAAGTGTGGTGGTTTTTGGGGGGGGGGGGGGTGGGCGTACTAAGCACAGGCGTACCTTGCATAGCACACCCACCGGGAGCCGGGCTGAGACCACCAAACTCAATTCACATGTAGCCGAGACCGGGATCCGAACCCTTGGCTGCAGAGGTGAATGGCTTGTCAACGCAGTGCCAATCACGTTGAGCCACCACAGCTCCTTCTACGGGCGCATTTAAACGCCCAACGAAACGCATTGCGCTGACGTTTCCCGTGAAGTGGTGCCGACGGAAGTTGTGAGCATGCGCACAAGGGGGCCGAGTGAAGCCTCACTTACTGCGCATGCTCCGTGGATAATGCGCTGAACGTAAGCCTCTGCGCTGGGCTCCGCCCATCATTTACATGTGATCACACCCACTTCCACTTGCGTCGGGTTACGCCAGCGCATTATCGTTACTCTGGCGCAAGTTTACTCGCAACTGCTATGTGAATAACAGTACTTGCGCCGAAAGTGTTGGCGGAGTAACGTAAATGAGAAACGTTACTCCAAAGTAAAGAGGCGCCCATCTACCTGAATCTGGCCCAAAGTGGTTACATTTCTTGCATTTACACACAGAAGTTTGATCTAAAAAGGAAGTTGGTTACAATGTTTCATGTTGTTTACAAACTTGGCAGACTGTCTGATATTTTCTTTACACACAGAAGTTTATCCCTTTGATGTTAGAAGAAAGTGTTAGTTACAATGGCCCAGATTCATAAAGCGATTACGCCGTGTAACTGGGGTTAGACAGGAGTAATTTCAAATTGTGCGCGCCGTATCACTAGTTTGAATCCTCAAACCATGATACGGCGGCTTCGGGCTTCGATCCGAGAGGCTTACGTCCTCGTAAGCCTTCGGATCTACACTGCGATATTTTTGCGGCCGCTGGGAGGAGTTTGCGTCGTTTTCATGCGTCGGGATATGCAAATGAGTTTTTACGGCGATCCACGAAGGTACGAGTGTCCCTCGCAATCGCCTACGTCATTTTTTGGCTACGTAATGTTAGAGGAGCTTTTGGCTGGTCTAACGGTGCGTAACCCATGTAAAGTACGGCCGTCGTTCCCGCGTCGAATTGAAATTATTATTTTTTTTTTTTACCGCAACTCGTTCGGGAATAGGAATGTCCGTAAGCGACGTTACTACGACGTGACGACGTGTTTTCGCGCAATGCACGGCGGGAAATTTGCGAACGGAGCATGCGCAGTTCGATCGCCGCGGGAACGCGCCTATTTTAAATGCTTCACGCCCCCTACTCGCGCAGATGGATTGCGACGGGAGAAATACACTACGCCACCGTCGTTTACTGGACAAAATCTACCTGGATTCCACGTAGAGCCGGGTAAAAAACGGCGGCGTGGAGTATTTCTGATACGCTACGAGAATCGAATTCTCTCTGAATCTGGGCCATTATTTTTTACTTGTTGCTATAATAAATATCCCAATTTAAAAAAAAAAAAAACATTTTTTTTCTCAGTTTAGGGCGATACGTATTCTTCTACATATTTTTGGTAAAAAAAAAAAAATCGCAATAAGCGACTGGTTTGCGCAAAAGTTATAGCGCTTACAAATATAGGGGAGAGAAATTTCCAGTGCTCTCATTTGCCATACCAACTCTAGGTAGGGGCGGGTTTTAGGCCCTCACCTGTCCTCTGCCTGGTGATTAGCACACCTGGGCTCCCTTCCAGGAGACCTTAACCACTTAAGGACCGCCTACTGCACATTTACGTCGGCAGAATGGCACGGCTGGGCACATCAACGTATATATACGTTGATTTTAGTACCCAGCCGTGGGTCGCGGGCGCGCGCACCCGCGACCCGGTCCGAAGCTCCGGGACCGGGACCGCGGGATTCGTGGACCCGATCGCCGCTGCAGTGCGGCGATCCGTTCCTGGAGCAGAAGAACGGGGAGAGCCGTGTGTACACACGGCTTCCCCGTGCTTCTCTGTGGCCGTAGCATCGATCGCGTCATCCCTGTAATAGGGGGACGCGATCGATGACGTCACACCTACAGCCACACCCCCCTACAGTTGTAAACACAACACATAGGTCACACATCCCCTACAGCGCCCCTTGTGGTTAACTCCCAAACTGCAACTGTCATTTCCACAGTAAACAATGCAATTTAAATGCATTTTTTGCTGTGAAAATGACCATTGTCCCAAAAATGTGTCAAAATTGTCCGAAGTGTCCGCCATATTGTCGCAGTCACGAAAAAAATCGCTGATCGCCGCTATTAGTAGTAAAAAAAAAATAATTAATAAAAATGCAATAAAACTATTCCTTATTTTGTAAACGCTATAAATTTTGCGAAAACCAACCGATAAACGCTTATTGCGATTTTTTTTTTACCAAAAATACGTAGAAGAATACGTATCGGCCTAAACTGAGGAAAAAAAATGTTTTTTTATATATTTTTGGGGGATTTTTATTATAGCAAAAAGTAAAAAATATTGCATTTCTTTTAAAATTGTCGCTCTATTTTTGTTTATAGCGCAAAAAATAAAAACCGCAGAGGTGATCAAATACCACCAAAAGAAAGCTCTACTTGTGGGGAAAAAAGGACGCCAATTTTGTTTGGGAGCCGCGTCGCACGACCGCGCAATTGTCAGTTAAAGCGACGCAGTGCCGAATCGCAAAAAAGGGGCCAGGTCCTTTACCTGCATTTTGGTCCGGGTCTTAAGTGGTTAAATTTATAGATAGGACTGCAGCCATGCAGAGTGCCGTGGAGTTGGCGCTGCAGCTTGCCAATGCTTGCAACTAAACCTCTGTTTTTACTCACACCAGTTAGACAGATTCATTTGGTTTCGTGCTTTTTGGTTGACAACTCTGAGCCTGGTCACATGGTTACATACAATTTATTTTCCATGTTTATATTTAATTGCATATTTGCTAAAATCGCATCTCATTCAAAGTCCCACTTTGACCATTTTTATCCATTTACAAGGATGGAGGCCTATGGCAAGATCGCTATATGCCTCATTCAAAGTCCCACCCCCCCCCCCTCTTTTTAAATGTTACGGAGACTATTTCCTCTGTTTTTCAAGTTAGGGTTCCGTTGGACCCCCTGATATGTGTATTGGGTGCAGTGGAGGAGGAGGTTTACCCCCATCCAGTTAATATTGCAGTGACTTCTATACATAGCGAGAAAACTCATAGCTAGATTTTGGTGGTCCCCACATGCTCCGACTAGGAAACAGTGGATTGAACAAGCTAATTTTGTTATTATAAGAGAACATTATACCTATCAACATAGAAATGCTGCCCGGAAATTGTAATTCTATTTGGGGGCCCTGGATGGAAACCCCGGAACTGGCACCTCCGCAATTGATTATGTCACGGCTATTACGGATGTAGGCTGCGTAACTTTTCTATGGGCGAAAGTGGGCTTTGCTGTTGTTTTTGTGTATTGTTTGCGAAGTGTATTGTAGGCCAGGGCTCAAAATTTCAAGCCCATAGCTACTAGCCAGGCATCAAGAGTTACTCGCCACCAGTTGCCCCACCAAATTCACACACTGCCCTGCGCCTAATTGCACCTGTAAACACGCCCTCGTAGATTATCTCATGGAATGACACTGTTAAATGTCCAACAACAACTTTAACAAAATGGGACAGGGCACTGGGGGCAGACCAGAGTGACAGGGCACTGGGGGCAGACCAGAGGGACGGAGCACCGGGGGCAGACCAGAGGGACGGGGCAATGGGGGCAGACCAGAGGGACAGGGCACTGGGGGCAGACCAGAGGGACAGGGCACTGGGGGCAGACCAGAGGGACAGGGCACTGGGGGCAGACCAGAGGGACGAGCACTGGGGGCAGACCAGAGGGACGGGGCAATGGGGGAAGACCAGAGGGACAGGGCACTGGGGGCAGACCAGAGGGACAGGGCACTGGGGGCAGACCAGAGGGACAGGGCACTGAAGGCAGACCAGAGGGACAGGGCACTGGGGGCAGACCAGAGGGACGAGCACTGGGGGAAGACCAGAGGGACGGGGCAATGGGGGAAGACCAGAGGGACGGGGCACTGGGGGCAGACCAGAGGGACAGGGCACTGGGGGCAGACCAGAGGGACAGGGCACTGGGGGCAGACCAGAGGGACAGGGCACTGGGGGCAGACCAGAGGGACAGGGCACTGGGGGCAGACCAGAGGGACAGGGCACTGGGGGAAGACCAGAGGGACAGGGCACCGGGGGCAGACCAGAGGGACAGGGCACTAGAACTGGGTCTCTTCCCCATTCTCTTGCTGTTTCCTCTGCAACTCCCATCCATCCTCTCTCTCTCCCTCTCCTATTCATCTCATCATCAGGAGCCTGTGTGTGTGGCTCCACGCTTGCATGTCCCCACTTTCCCCTTTTATTCAGGCTGGCAGTGAGGAGAGGAGCTGCAGCACAGAGGGAGGGAGTACAATCCAGCGCTGAGATCCACACAACTGCACAGCCATTGACAGCATAGCACAGCGTACACTGACCCCGCATAGCACACATTGAAACCAGTCTGTTCATTGCTCAGGCTGAACTGTTGGACACTTACATAGAGCACAAGGAGAAGAAAACTGCACAAACTGGAAGGCTGCCACTCTAATGTCAGGGCAACTTTCAGTGAGTGCTGCACCGGAGTGGTAATTTTCGCAATCCTCCACCTCACTCATTACTTCCTGCTCTCTGCTCTTCAGCTGCATTGGTCGGGGGGAGGGGGTCAGGCTCAGAGAGGTCATACTGTTAGGTCCCATGGCTTAATGAGAATTGTAAGGAGAGCACCTGTGTACTGCGCTGCCTGTGCACGGCTCACCAGACTATTCCTCTTCGGCCGCCAATCTCATCGGGACTCTAAGTGTAGGCACAGATTGGAGGGAGATTGGTCATGCAGCCCTGTCATCACTCGCCCCCCAGCTTAAATCCACTCGCCAAATGCTAGTAGGCGAGTGGAAATTTTGAGAACTGTTGTAGGCCCTGTATTTTACTTATTGGTGGGAATTGGTTTTGACTCTGTGGGTGGAAACATTTTGGTTGTGGCCCGTTGGCCTCATAGGTAGTTGTGTTGGGAGGTGAGCTGCGTCCACCTGCCCAGCACGGTCTTATTGTTGTTAATGTCCTTAGGTGCCTTCTATACTATCATATGGACTGTGAATATGTCATCCTGTGTTTTTCTTCTTTTTTTTTTTATGATCTTTCTAATATGTGTCTGTATGTTATGTATATATTTTTTTTCTCCTATTGGCACAATAAACCATTTTTCTGATTAAAAAAAAAAGAATTACGAAGGGTTTACCGGAGAATGGAAGACGTGCTTCCAACTGGGCGAACCCTTCCACTCCCCCAATTTTCGGTTGTGTAATATATTTATCTGGTCTCTTTTATTGTCTTGTTGAAGAGACACCAAGACAACAAAGTGCCAGATACATCACATCCACCACGAATGAACCCTTGACAAGGTGTCCCAGTGTCTAGGGAGCCTGAAGGTACGCAGAATTACGAAGGGTTTTACCGGAGAATGGAAGACATGCTTCCAACTGGGCGAACCCTTCGACTCCTCCAATTTTCGAGTGTGTAATATGTTCATCTGGTCTCTTTGTCTTCTTGAAGAGACACCAAGACAACAAAGTGCCAGATAAATTTTCACCACGAATGAACCCTTGACAAGGTGTCCCAGTGTCTAGGGAGCCTCTAGGTATGGAGAATTACGAAGGGTTTACCGGAGAATGGAAGACGTGCTTCCAACTGGGTGAACCCTTCAATTTCGATTGTGTAATATATTCATCTGGTCTCTTTTATTGTCTTAAAGAGACACCAAGACAACAAAGTACCAGATACATCATCACATCCACCACGAATGAACCCTTGACAAGGTGTCCCAGTGTCTAGGGAGCCTGAAGGTACGTAGAATTACGAAGGGTTTTACCGGAGAATGGAAGACGTGCTTCCAACTGGGCGAACCCTTCGACTCCTCCAATTTTCGGTTGTGTAATATATTCATCTGGTCTCTTTTATTGTCTTGTTGGGGAGACACCAAGACAACTAAGTACCAGATACATCATATCTTCAATGAATGAACCCTTGACCCCAAGGTCTTCTTTGGCGCACATGAATTATGGTTGGGTCTGTACTGTATATCGGCTTTTTACCATGTTGGATGGAGAATAGAAGGATTAGAACCCTTGAGAACCCCTCAACATGTACCGTATTCAGGGATGGACTGGCCATCGAGACTACAGGGAGTTTCCCGCCGGGCCGATGGCTCTGTGGGCCGGCTTTAGTGACAGCGGACCGCCACCCCCCTCCGCTCCTCTGTCTCTGCCTTCCGGCAGTGCTCACCTCCTCTCCCTCCCCGCAGCGCTCACCTGGGGGAAACGGAGAAACAGGGGTGATGACAGAGGAGCAGGGGGAGGGGACAGACAGATCACTTAACAGCTATGGCCTGGGAGTTTCTCACTTCTGCCTAATCTTGTCCCATAAGGGGGGAACTGATTCTTTGCCCCGGATGAAATAATGTGTAGCTTGCCCAATGGTACAGCCTATAAGAGTACCAGTACCAGCCGTTCTACTCTAATAAAGTAGAACAGCTAGTGGCTAGTGAAGGGGGGAGAGGGGGCTTAGGTGGCCGGGTGGGGGGCGCAGGAGTTGTCCGGACACCATGGGAGAAACCTGTCAAAGTGGGCCAGTCTGGATGAAGTCCAGGGCCACATTTTTGTCCCAGTCCAGCCCTGACCGTATTTATCGTGGTATAACGCGCTCCCGGGTATACCGCGCACCCCTAAAGTGACCCCCAATCCTGTGGAAAAAAAGTTAATTTTGTACTTACAGTTTTGGTGTCTTGCGCGGCGTCCATCGGCGGCCTCGTCGGGTCCGGCGTCCTTCTGCGGCTTCGGTTGTCCTTCTGCGGCGGGTCCGGTATCCTCTTCGGCGGGTCCGGTATCCTCTTCGGCGGGTCCGGTGTCCTCTTCGGCGGATCCGGTGTCCTCTTCGGCGGGTCCGGTGTCCTCTTCGGCGGGTCCGGTGTCCTCTTCGGCGGGTCCGGTGTCCTCTTCGGCGGGTCCGGCGTCCTCTTCGGCGGGTCCGGCGTCCTTCTGCGGCGTCCTCGCGTCCTCCCCGCTCGTTTCCCGCGCCGAGTTTTGAATACTGCGCCAGCATATACCGAGCGCAGTACACTCGGGCGGGCTCGGCAACTGTCGCGCTCACGTCCTGTACGTCCAGGACGTGACCGCGGAAGAAGCCGAGACTGGCCGAATATACCCGAGTGTACTGCGCTCGGTATATGTCGGCGCAGTATTCAAAACTCGGCGCGGGAAAGCGGGTATCGGCGTATATCGCGCACCTGATTTTCAGGGCAAAAAAGTGCGCGATATACGCCGATAAATACGGTATTTTCTGCTTGGGGAAAGTGAAAAGTATTGTTCTAGGAGGGGATACTTGGGGGGGGGGGTACTTAATGTTGTGATTTACAGGGATTTGTGTTGGGAGGTGGGATTTGGGGGGAGGCGGAAGGGTAAGTATTGTTCTAGGAGGGGATACTTGGGAGGGGGGGGATTCTAAGAGTGGTGATTTACAGGGATTTGTGTTGAGAGGAGGAATTTGGTAGGAGGCAGGGGGTAAGTTTTGTTATAGGATAGGAAATTTGGGGGGGGGGTACTTAGAGTTGTGATTTACAGGGATTTGTGTTGGGAGGTGGGATTTGGGGGGAGGCAGAAGGGTAAGTATTGTTCTAGGAGGGGATACTTGGGGGGGGGGGGGGTACTTAGAGTTGTGATTTACAGGGATTTGTGTTGAGAGGTGGGATTTGGGGGGAGGCAGAAGGGTAAGTATTGTTCTAGGAGGGGATACTTGGGGGGGGGGATTCTAAGAGTGGTGATTTACAGGGATTTGTGTTGAGAGGAGGAATTTGGTGGGAGGCAGGGGGTAAGTTTTGTTATAGGATAGGAAATTTGGGGGGGGGGGGGTACTTAGAGTTGTGATTTTCAGGGATTTGTGTTGAGAGGTGGGATTTGGGGGAGGCAGAAGGGTAAGTATTGTTCTAGGATGGGATACTTGGGGGGGGGGGGGATTCCAAGAGTGGTTATTTACAGGGATTTGTGTTGGGAGGGGGGATTTGGGGGGAGGCAGGGGTTAAGTATTGTTATAGGATTATAGGATGGAAAATTTGGGAGGTACTCAGAGTTGTGATTTACAGGGATTTGTGTTAAGAGGTGGGATTTGGGGGGGGGGGGTCAGGGGGGAAGTATTGTTCTAGGAGGGGAGGTTTGGGGGGTGCTAAGAGTGGAGATTTTTTTGGGATTTATGTTGAAAGGGGGGATTTGGGGGCAGGGGGTAAGTAGGAGTAGTTCTAGGAGGGGAAATGGGGGGGGGGTGCTAGGAGTTGTGATTTACAGGGATTTGTGTTGGCAGGGGGGGTTTTGGGGAGACAGGGTCTAAGTATTGTTCTTGAACAGGGAAGTGCTAAGAGTGGAGATGTTTTGGGCATTTGGGGGGAAGCAGGGGGTAAGTATTGTTCTAGGAGGGAAAACTTAGGGGGGGGAGTGCTAAGAGTAGTTATATATACAGGGATTTGCATTGGGAGGGGGATGGCAGGTTCTAAGTATTGTTCTTGGAGGGGATATTTGGGGGGGGGGTGCTAGGAGTTGTGATGTACAGGGATTTGTGTTGGGAGGGGGAATTCGGGCAGAAGCAAGGTCTAAGTATTGTTCTAAGAAGGAAAATTGGGGGAGGTGCTAAGACTGGAGATTTATGGGGATTTGTGTTGGGAGGGGGATTTGGGGGGAGGCAGGGGGTAAGTATTGTTCTAGAAGGGAAACATTTTTTTTTTTGGGGGGGGGGAGTGCTAAGAGCGATGATTTAGGGTTTTTGTGTTGGGAAGGGGATTTGAGAAGGAAGGTTTTTGCTGGGGGGGGGGGGGGGGCGTCGGGGGGGAATTTGTGTTGGGAGGGGGCATTTGAAGTGGGGATGGAGAAGATGTGTACTGGGGGGGGGGGGGGTTAGAGCTAGAGGATTTGAATTGTTTTAAGAGGGGTTTGGGGGTGGAAGGAAGGAAGAAGATTTTTGCTGGGGAGAATTTTTTCTGGGAGGGGACATTTAAGGTGTGGGGGGGGGGGGGGAATGTGTACTGGGAGGAGACATTTTTTAGAGGTAAAGGATTTTTGCTAGGAGGGGTGAACTGTTTTTTTTTTTGGGGGGGGTTGGTACTAAGAATGATGATTTAGGGGGATTTGTGTTTTGAGGGGGGATTGGAGGATGAAGATTTTTGCTGGGGGAATTTGTGCTGGGAGGCTGTCATTTGAACAGGGAGGGGGGGTGTACTGGTGTGGGGGATTTTGGAGGTAGAGGATTTGTGCTAGGAGGGGTAAATTGTTTTTAGTGGGGGGGGGGGCAAAGATTTGTGCTGAGAGGGGGTATTTCAGCAGAGGAGGAGGGGAAATTTATGCTTAGGGGGTAGGCATTAGGTGCTCAGTGTTTTTGTGGGGGAGGGGGGAATTTGATGACACATATTGCTCATACATCTGGGGGGGGGGTGGGCAGTTTGGCACGATCGCCCTTGGCTCTAGGTGACCTTGTTCCGGCACTGATTGCACCCATTGAAGTTAATGTGTCTTGACTTATCATGCGACTTTATGTGTTGCACGTTGCATAATAAGTTAAAGGGCCCCTGTGACTGGAGTAAAGTAGATCAATGGGAAGGGCCCCAGGCTCGGAGCCTGAGGAAAGGGCCCTGGGACTGTCCGAAAGACCACTAGCAGTCAGAAGGATCCTTTATGGTTTCTTGCACTGGAGCCCTGAAGGTTCTAGTTACGTCCATTGCTTAAAAGTCCAGTAAGGACCATCCAACACGTTTCGGACGTCCTTCCTCAGGACATGCAGTAGGAAACAATGTATCGGGATTCGGGAATAATGAGGAGTATTTCCTCCAGTGTAATGATCTTCCCAGATCTCACCAGAAGCTGGTTTTGGAAGCCCCCGGGGAAGGACCTCGGAAACGTTGGATACTCTTTTTTTATTGTCCTCCTCGACCCCTTTCTGGAATCTGGACTATTGAAGGAAGGTGTGGAGATCCAATTCCTTTAACGCTGGATAAGACTTATAATAAAAAGAAGTACCACGGCCAGATTCGATCTGGTTCTACGTTTTGTGCTACTCTTTTTTTACAACTCAACCGATGTCAACGGATTGTAAAGAAGATGATGGACTGGAGGTGACACGGCCCCTGAAGTACGAAACGAAGATCGTCCCGGTGATGTCACAGACCAAGTACGTAGAATTAGCAGTTTTCTTCATTATCCGCTTCTTCTCTTTCTCTCGAAAACGTAAAAGTATCAAACCTGTGTGAACACAAGGTGTGTGCAGCCACCTACGTCAAGGCGTGCACCCAGGGCCAGATTAAGAACATCATGGGCCTGGTGCTGAGGATTTTATAAATAATAAATAAATGCGTGGGAATCACAGCGCAGCAATGGAGGGCCCAGTCTGACAATGTAAGTGTACCCTAATATGCTGTGCATCCTTGTACATTGTGGCATAACCTACCCCAGGGCCTCTAACAAGTAGTAATGTCAGGAAAGTTTACTACCGCTTTATTATCCCAGGATCCCAGAAACCTCTCATGGGGCCCCCTACTGACCCAATGGCCCTTGGGCAGTGCATAAGTGTATAGTTGCCAACACTTAAAAAATATTTTCAGGGACACTTTTTTTCACAAGTGCTGTATTTAGAGGAGCTGAGATCCCCTGTGTTCCTCTTTACATCACAGTGGTAAATAAGTTCTAATAATGGAACAGAACAAATATGAGGACTGAGATTTCCTTTAGTTGAACAGAAGTGTGTCCATTCTAGAGCTGGTAACATTGAGGGCATTCAGTATCATTTTAAAGAACTGTTTCTGCGGGTAAACGACATAGGGGAGGAGTACGGATGGTATATAAGTGGGAAGTATGTGCAGGTGAGTGAGAGGAATGTGGAGGGTCTAACATTGGGCACTATGTACAGGAGAAGAGTGTGGAGGGTATGACAGTGGGCAGTATGTACAGGAGAGGAGTGTGGGGGGTATGACAGTGAGCACTATGTACAGGAGAGGAGTGTGGAGGGTATGGCAGTGGGCGGTATGTACAGGAGAGGAGTGTGGAGGGTATGACAAAGGGTAGTATGTACCAGAGAGAAGTGTGGAGGGTATAATGGGGCAGTATGTACAGGAGAGAAGTGTGGAGGGTATGACAGTGGGCACTATGTACAGGAGAGGAGTGTGGAGGGTATGACAGTGGGCAGTATGTACAGGAGAGGAGTGTGGAGGGTATGACAGAGGGTAGTATGTGCCAGTGAGAAGTGTGGAGGGTATAATGGGGCAGTATGTACAGGAGAGGAGTGTGGGGGGTATGACAGTGGGCACTATGTACAGGAGAGGAGTGTGGAGGGTATGACAGTAAGCACTATGTACAGGAGAGAAGTGTGGAGGGTATGGCAGTGGGCGGTATGTACAGGAGAGGAGTGTGGAGGGTATGACAGTGGGCAGTATGTACAGGAGAGGAGTGTGGAGGGTATGACAGAGGGTAGTATGTGCCAGTGAGAAGTGTGGAGGGTATAATGGGGCAGTATGTACAGGAGAGGAGTGTGGAGGGTATGACAGTGGGCACTATGTACAGGAGAGGAGTGTGGAGGGTATGACAGTGGGCGGTATGTACAGGAGAGGAGTGTGGAGGGTATGACAGAGGGTAGTATGTGCCAGTGAGAAGTGTGGAGGGTATAATGGGGCAGTATGTACAGAAGAGGAGTGTGGGGGGTATGACAGTGGGCAGTATGTACAGGACAGGAGTGTGGAGGGTATGACAGTGGGCACTATGTACAGGAGAGGAGTGTGGAGGGTATGACAGTAAGCACTATGTACAGGAGAGGAGTGTGGAGGGTATGACAGTGGGCAGTATGTATAGGAGAGGAGTGTGGAGGGTATGACAGTGAGCACTATGTACAGGAGAGGAGTGTGGAGGGTATGGCAGTGGGCGGTATGTACAGGAGAGGAGTGTGAAGGGTATGACAAAGGGTAGTATGTACCAGAGAGAAGTGTGGAGGGTATGATGGGGCAGTGTTTACAGGAGAGGAGTGTGGAGGGTATGACAGTAGGCACTATGTACAGGAGAGGAGTGTGGAGGGTATGACAGAGGGTAGTATGTGCCAGTGAGAAGTGTGGAGGGTATAATGGGGCAGTATGTACAGAAGAGGAGTGTGGGGGGTATGACAGTGGGCAGTATGTACAGGAGAGGAGTGTGGAGGGTATGACAGTGGGCAGTATGTACAGGAGAGGAGTGTGGAGGGTATGACAGTGGGCACTATGTACAGGAGAGGAGTGTGGAGGGTATGACAGTAAGCACTATGTACAGGAGAGGAGTGTGGAGGGTATGACAGTGGGCACTATGTACAGGAGAGGAGTGTGGAGGGTATGACAGTGGGCAGTATGTACAGGAGAGGAGTGTGGAGGGTATGACAGTGGGCACTATGTACAGGAGAGGAGTGTGGAGGGTATGACAGTGGGCAGTATGTACAGGAGAGGAGTGTGGAGGGTATGATAGTGGGCAGTATGTACAGGAGAGGAGTGTGGAGGGTATGACAGTGGGCAGTATGTACAGGAGAGGAGTGTGGAGGGTATGACAGTGGGCAGTATGTACAGGAGAGGAGTGTGGGGGGTATGACAGTGGGCAGTATGTACAGGAGAGGAGTGTGGAGGGTATGACAGTGGGCAGTATGTACAGGAGAGGAGTGTGGGGGGTATGACAGTGGGCAGTATGTACAGGAGAGGAGTGTGGAGGGTATGACAGTGGGCACTATGTACAGGAGAGGAGTGTGGAGGGTATGACAGTGGGCAGTATGTACAGGAGAGGAGTGTGGAGGGTATGACAGTGGGCAGTATGTACAGGAGAGGAGTGTGGGGGGTATGACAGTGGGCAGTATGTACAGGAGAGGAGTGTGGAGGGTATGACAGTGGGCAGTATGTACAGGAGAGGAGTGTGGGGGGTATGACAGTGGGCAGTATGTACAGGAGAGGAGTGTGGAGGGTATGACAGTGGGCACTATGTACAGGAGAGGAGTGTGGAGGGTATGACAGTGGGCACAATGTACAGGAGAGGAGTGTGGAGGGTATGATAGTGGGCACTATGTACAGGAGTGGAAGGATGTTTAGGGACTGCATAGTGGTTAAGCGGGTCATACATGGATTGAAATGACACCAATTATGCAGAGACCAGCCATAGTCGATCTATGTATGGGCTAGCTGGTTTTACACGAGTCAATCTATTATCTGACTTGAGTACAACCAGCCTGTTTTCCCAAAACAATCAGTGCTGCCAGCTATAGATAGCAACACTGATCATTGTACTCACTGGCAGAACACAACAACACTACAGGAGTGATTCCCCCATCCACAGGTCAGCAGGTGAGAGGGTGTGTGGGGGGGGACAGGCTAGGGAGAGATACCAGTCAGTGGCTGGGTAGGCACTGGCTAGTATCAGAGCCAGATACACACAGGTTACATACGTCACGATCGTTAGAGCGAGAGCAATAATTCTAGCACTAGACTTCCTCTGTAACTCTAAACATGTAACCTAAAAAATGTTTAAAGCATCGCTTAGGATACCAAAAAAAAAAAAATCGTGCTAACTTTAGTGTTTTTTTTAATGAATGAAACAGTTTATTTCCAAAAAAAAAACATGTTTGAAAAATTGCTGCGCAAATACAGTACCGTGCTAGAGCTGCACAATTAATCGTTAAAAAATTGTGATCTTGATTCCCCCCCTGACATCTCCAATGCAGAGTTTGCTGATTCTTTCATATAACAAGTGGAGAGACTTTCAGCTGTCAAAAGAAAATATCTGGGCAGTCTGCCAAGTTCTTAGCAGGAAACATTGTAACTAACACTTTCTTCATAGATCAAAGGGATAAACTTCTGTGTGTAAAGAAAATATCCGACTGTCTGCCAAGTTTGTAAACAACATGAAACATTGTAACCAACTTCCTTCTTAGATCAAACTTCTGTGTGTAAATGCAAGAAATGTAACCACTTAAAGTCCAACACTTGTTTAAGTTAAAAAGCAATATTTTTTGCTAGAAAATTACTTGGAACCGCCAAACATTATGGGCCAGATTCAGGTAGAGTTACTCTGGAGCAGGGGTGGCAAACTCAAATTCATCGGGGGCCGCATCAGCAGTTTGGTTGCCCTCAAAGGGCCGGTTGTATCTGCACTCCACCATAGCGTTCAGTCTGAGCAGTCTCCAAGTTTTCTTGCGCTGCATATGGACGCAGCGCAGGGTTCAGGAGTGCGAAGCACATTATTTCTAATGTTACATTGTAATATAAAATTAAATCATTCAACTCACCATAATGCAGAATCGGTGGAAGCCGGGGTCTCTCCTTGCATCAGGCGTCCCCACCAGCCAAGCCCCCCCTTTACATCAGGCGTCCCCACCAGCCAAGTCCCCCCTTACAACAGGAGTCCCCACCAGCCGAGTCCCCCCTTTACATCAGCCCAGTCCCCCCTTTAGATCAGCCCAGTCCCCCCTTTACATCAGCCGAGTCCCCCCTTTACATCAGCCGAGTCCCCCCTTTACATCAGCCGAGTCCCCCCTTTACACCAGGCGTCCCCACCAGCCGAGTCCCCCCCTTACACCAGGCGTCCCCACCAGCCGAGTCCCCCCCTTACACCAGGCGTCCCCACCAGCCAAGACCCCCCTTACAACAGGCGTCCCCACCAGCCAAGACCCCCCTTACACCAGGCGTCCCCCTTTACATCAGTAGTCCCCCTTTACATCAGCCGCGTCCCCCCTTTACAACAGCCACGTCCCCCCTTACATTAGGAGTCCCCCACCAGCCGAGTCCCCCCCTTACATTAGGAGTCCCCCACCAGCCGAGTCCCCCCCTTACATTAGGAGTCCCCCACCAGCCGAGTTCCCCCCTTACATTAGGAGTCCCCCACCAGCAGAGACTCTCTCCGGTCTTCAAGAAAATGGCGGCCGGCGGAGACATTGTCTCTGCCCAGCCACGAACCTCTAGCGGCGGCGACGACGGTCTTCAAGAAAATGGCGGCTGGTGGAGACATTGACTCTGCCCGGCCGCGGACCTCTAGCGGTGGCGACGGCGGCGGTCTTCAAGAAAATGGCGGCCGGCGGAGACATTGTCTCTGCCCTGCCGTGGACATCTACTGGTGGATGCCAGGAATGTAAAAACATTGGAGAGAGATCCCCCTGCTGACGGGGGCCGCTGCACGGGCCACATCACAAAGCCTGGCGGGCCGGATTCGGCCCGCGGGCCTTGTGTTTGCCACCCCTGCTCTGGAGTATCAGTGATGCTCCAGCCTAACTGTCACTTTAAGCCGGCGTTTTTGTTTTCTGTAACCAGAAAACAAGAAACGCCGGGTTGGAGTTCCGATGCGAGTGGCGTAATTGAATTTCGCCATCGCATCGCAACTTTAATTTAAAAATGGCGCCGGGGGCGTTCCCGCTGATTTACGCCGAAAAAACAAAATGTTGATCAGCGGGAATCGGCAATTCACGATCGTATTCGGGCGCAACGCAGTGACTTTCCGACGTTTCCGGAAGCGATACGCGGCGTAAAGATAAAGCAGCCCCCTAGTGGAGTATCCTATGTTAAGTATGGCCGTCGTCATCGCGTCGAAAAAAAAAAAATATTCCCGTCGCTTGCGTAAAACGTCCATGAATGGGGAAGTGACGTCATTGACGTTCACTGACAGAATTTGGAGCATGCGCACTGGGATGCATTGACAGTCGACGCATGCGCAGTACGTTCGCCGCGGGATCGCGCCTAGTTTGAATTCCGCCGGCTCATTTTCGATACGCCGCCGCAACTTTAGGGGCAAGTGCTTCATGAATAACAGTACTTGCTCCTAAAATTTCGGCAGAGTAACGTAAATGAGAAACGTTACTCCAGAGCAAAGATGCGCCCATCTACCCGAATCTGGCCCTATATATATATTTTAGCAGAGACAGAAATGGCGATTGCTGCAATATTTTATGTCACGCTGCATTTGCCCACTTCAATGAATAATAAAAACCATAAAAACAAAACAGTAAAGTTGGCCCATTTTTTTTTTATTTTAAATTTAATGTGAAAGACGATGTTATGCCGCACGAATCGTGAGAGAATCATCACCTATCTTCTAAGCAAATAAATTGCAGTTGTCGTTTTAGCCAGAATCGTGCAGCTCTATGCCGTGCAACATAAAAAGTTACAAAGACCACCATAGAGAAATTTTCTAGCAAAAAACAAATGACGATTTTTTTTTCTCAGTCTGCTGCAGTGTGTCGGCTTGTACTTATACTGGCCGCTCTGTATGTAGCTTCTGTGTCTCCGAAACCATAAATGAAAACGATAGCCATGCTATATTTTGACCAGTTGTGGGGTAGGTCTTTAACTGACTACCCCCCAAATGTGGGATTTCTGTGACCTCTGGTCATCGAGCTAAAACCCCCGAAGTCGATCTTTTTTATTTTATTTTTATTATTTTTTTTGGGCAAATGGGCCTATCTTGAGAAAGGGGCCTGGAGCTGCAGCTCCAACAACCCCTCTGTTAATCCGGCTCTGCGTGCACCTCAAGGTTTAAGCGCACATACCTGTGTGTGAGTATATATATATATATATATATACCGTATATTGGGACCTCAGTCTGGACTCCAACCAGGCCACACCCCCCACCCCTCAGATCTTAATCTGGGGGAAACCTGATTAAGCCATGAGTGATAGCTTGGGAGGGAGCTCTTCCTGGATCCTGTATCACCAGGTATGAAGGTAAGTCTCCCTGTAGCTGCACATCTGAACAACCCCATTAATCGATAGTGTGTGGCAACCTCAGTCTGGACTCCAATCGGGACACACCCCCAACACATTTCACTCCGGCCCGCTGAGCTTAATCAGAGGGAACCTGATTAAGCCCCGAGCGATAGCTTGGGAGGGAGCTCTTCCCGGATCCTGTATCACCAGGTATGAAGGTAAGTCTCCCTGTAGCTGCACATCTGGACAATCCCATCAATCGACAGTATGTGGCTACCTCAGCCTAGACTCCAACCAGGCCACACCCCCAGCGCATTTCACTCTACCCCTCAGAGCTTAATCATGTGGAACCTGATTAAGCCCCAAGTGCCAGCTTGGGAGGGAACTTTTCCCGGCTCCTGTATCACTAGGTATGAAGGTAAGTCTCCCTTTAGCTGCACATCTGAACAACCCCATTAATCGATAGTGTGTGGCAACCTCAGTCTGGACTCCAATCGGGACACACCCCCAACACATTTCACTCCGGCCCGCTGAGCTTAATCAGGGGGAACCTGAGTGCCAGCTTGGGAGGGAGTCTCCTGTATCACCAGGTATGAAGGTAAGTCTCCCTGTAGCTGCACATCTGGACAATCCCATCAATCGATAGCATGTGGCAACCTCATCCTGGATTTCTACAAGGCCACACCCTCAGCACATTTCACTCCGCCCCTCAGAGCTTAATCAGGGGGAACCTGATTAAGCCCTGAGTGCCAGACTGGGAGGGAACGTCTCCCGGCTCCTGTATTACCGGGTAAGAAGGTAAGTCTCCCTGTAGCTGCACATCTGAACAATCCCATCAATCTATAGTATGTGGCAAACTCAGCCTGGACTCCAAGCAGGCCACACCCAGGGCCGGACTGGGAATAAAAACCAGCCCTGGAAAAAATGTCATACCAGCCCCATAGCATAACGTCATTTTCTTATTCACGAAAGGGAAAACTATGCAGATTTGAAAAGTGTATTATATATACAGAAGACAGATATAAAAATCACATAGGGCTATATATATATATATATATATATATATATATATATATGCAAATACCAGTTAAAAGTAGTCAATCATCAAGGGGAACCCCAGGAAATCTGGGAACGTGGGGGGGGCCATTGAAATCAGCAGCAGTGCTTTTTGGGGGCGATTTGAACCGTTTTAACCTTTTTCGGCCACTAGCGGGGGTTAAAAGTGCACCAATGGCGGCTGAAAAGCACTGCAAAAAAGTCGGTAAAGCACCGCTAAAAATTGCAGCGTTTTACCGCCAACGCCCCCAACGCCTCAATGTGAAAGCAGCCTAAGGTAAGGGGTGGGTTACTGATATAAGGGGGGAAACCTTTATATCAGTGTCCCTTTATATTATTGTATTCACTCCCCCTTACATCAGTGACCCCCCCCCCCCACTTAGGCTGGCCTTGCGGTGCTTTCACTGACCTCCATTTAGGTCCACCTTGCAGGGATCAGTCAATCGGCTCCAGCTTGGTGGCTCTGGTTTCTCTGACTTCTCCCATGGTCCCCATCACAGCGACACTCCCACTCTTGACTCCTCTTCAAACTCCTTCAGAGAATGCAGACTTCACAAGATACAAGAGATGGTCAGAGACTGCGGACATGATACAAGAGATGGTCAGAGACTGCGGACACGCTACAAGAGATGGTCAGAGACTGCAAACATGATACAAGAGATCAATGCAGAGAGAACAGGCAAAAAATATATAAATGCACATTTTTTTTTACCTGAAATTTTTTTTCATTTATTATTAAAATAAATACATTCACATTTTATTATTATTTACAGTATATTATTTTATTATAATACATAACTTAGCTTTTTTTTTTAAATAAAGAAATCCATGAGAGAGGAGCTGAAATGGTGAGAGAGAGAGAGAGAGAGAGAGAGAAAGGGGCTGCAATGATGAGAGAGAGGGGCTATAATGGTGAGAGAGAGAGAAAGGGGCTGCAATGATGAGAGATAGAGGGGCTGCAGTGGTGAGAGAGAGAGAGAGAGAGGGGCTGCAATAGAGAGAGGGGGGCTGCAATGGTAGGGGGGAGAGAGAGAGAGAGAGGCTGCAATGGTGGGGGGGGGAGAGAGAGAGTGAGAGGGGCTGCAATGGTGGGAGAGAGAGAGAGGGGCTGCAATGGTGGGAGAGAGAGAGGGGGGCTGCAATGGTAGGGGTGGAGAGATAGAGGGGCTGCAATGGTGGGAGAGAGAGAGAGGGGCTGCAATGGTGGGAGAGAGAGAGAGGGGGCTGCAATGGTGGGAGAGAGAGAGGGGGGCTGCAATGGTGGGAGAGAGAGAGAGGGGCTGCAATGGTGGGAGAGAGAGAGAGAGGGGCTGCAATGGTGGGGGAGAGAGAGGGGGTGCTGCAATGGTGGGGGGAGAGATAGAGGGGGGGCTGCAATGGTGGGGAGAGAGAGAGGGGGGGGCTGCAATGGTGGGTGAGAGAGGGGGGCGGGCTGCAATGGTGGGTGAGAGAGGGGGGCGGGCTGCAATGGTGGGTGAGAGAGGGGGGCGAGAGGCGTGCTGCAATGGTGGGGGGTGAGAGAGGGGGGCTGCAATGGTGGGGGAGAGGAGAGAGAGAGCGGCTGCAATGGTGGGGGACAGAGGGGGGCTGCAATGGTGGGGGAGAGAGGGGGGTGAGAGGCGTGCTGCAATGGTGGGGGGTGAGAGAGGGGGGCTGCAATGGTGGGGGAGAGAGGGGGGCTGCAATAGTGGGGAGAGAGGGGGGCTGCAATGGTGGGGAGGGGGAGAGAGAGGGCGGCTGCAATGGTGGGGGGAGAGAGGGGGGCTGCAATAGTGGGGGAGAGAGGAGGGCTGCAATAGTGGGGGGAGAGAGGGGTGCTGCAATGGTGGGGGACAGAGGGGGGCTGCAATGGTGGGGGAGAGAGGGGGGCGAGAGGCGTGCTGCAATGGTGGGGGGTGAGAGTGGGGGGCTGCAATGGCGGGGGAGAGAGGGGGGCTGCAATAGTGGGAGGGGGGAGAGAGGGGGGCTGCAATGGTGGGGGGGAGAGAGAGAGCGGCTGCAATGGTGGGGGAGAGAGGGGGGCTGCAATAGTGGGGGAGAGAGGAGGGCTGCAATAGTGGGGGGAGAGAGGGGTGCTGCAATGGTGGGGGACAGAGGGGGCTGCAATGGTGGGGGAGAGAGGGGGCGAGAGGCGTGCTGCAATGGTGGGGGGTGAGAGAGGGGGGCTGCAATGGTGGGGGAGAGAGGGGGGCTGCAATGGTGGGAGGGGGGAGAGAGAGAGCGGCTGCAATGGTGGGGGAGAGAGGGGGGCTGCAGTAGTGGGGGAGAGAGGAGGGCTGCAATAGTGGGGGGAGAGAGGGGTGCTGCAATGGTAGGGGGGGAGAGAGAGAGAGAGCGGCTGCAATGGTGGGAAAGAGAAAGAGATTAAAATGCTCTGCAGACCATTTACCGGCAAAAAAAACATAATTTGTTTGCTTTAAGAGAGAGAGATGCACCTTGCAAATTGTAAATGGTATAATCTCTCTCTCTCACACCACCCATTGCACGGTGCACTCCCCCCCCCCCCCCCTCTCTCTGAGATTATACAGACAATTTACAATTTCCAGGGGCAGCAAGGTGATCGTGACAGAGAGAGGAGGGGGGCGGGGGTGCACCGTTATATGGTGAGAGAGAGTCGAGATTCAGGATGGAACAGCATGGATGGATTTTATTAAAATCTATTTGTTAACCTTGTGGCTTGTGCTCCAACTCCAAGGCTGGCCGAGGCTGCTCACTTTTTCTCCTCTGCGGTTCTGCCTTCACACTTGATGACTGAAACATAGTGGGCAGTGCTGGCGCCGCACGGGATGATGGAACTAGATCTATCATCCGACGTTCAGTTCTCCTGCTCGGCTCCTCCCCCCCTCAGACACATGATCGCTCCAGCCTCCAGTAAACACAGCGCAGGAAGGAAAGTGCAGCGGCGCCGGCGAGCATGGCGGCCGCAACCCGCCGGCGGCCGGCCGCCGCTGCTTTTTATTAACATCAAGATGACAATGTGACTGGTGTGACTGCAGCTAGGCATGGCCGTATGGGGCAGGCGTACAATAGCAAAGTGCGGCCGCAATGGCGGCCGGCCGGCCGCCGCCGTGGCCCCCACAGCTGATTAGTTTGACTGACAGCAGGCGGCCCACCGGGAATTTTCCCGGTATCCCGCTAGGCCAGTCCGGCCCTGGCCACACCCCCAACGCATTTCACTCCACCCCTCAGAGCTTAATCGTGGGGAACCTGATTAAGCCCCGAGTGCCAATTCGGGCGGGAGCTCGTCCTGGCTCCTGTATTACTAGGTATGAAGGGAAGTCTCACTGTAGCTGCACATCTGGACAATCTCATCAATCGATAGTGTGTGGCAACCTCAGTCTGGACTCCAATCGGGACACACCCCCAACACATTTCACACCGGCCCGCTGAGCTTAATCAGGGGGAACCTGATTAAGCCCCGAGTGCCAGCTTGGGAGGGAGCTTGTACCGGCTCCTGTATCACTAGATATGAAGGTAAGTCTCCCTTTAGCTGCACATTTGAACAATCCCTTTAATCTATAGTATGTGGCAACCTCAGCCTGGACTCCAACCGGGACACACCCCCAACCCATTTCACTCCGGCCCGCTGAGCTTAATCAGGGGGAACCTGAGTGCCAGCTTGGGAGGGAGTCTCCTGTATCACCAGGTATGAAGGTAAGTCTCCCTGTAGCTGCACATCTGGACAATCCCATCAATTGATAGCATGTGGCAACCTCATCCTGGATTTCTACAAGGCCACACCCTCAGCACATTTCACTCCGCCCCTCAGAGCTTAATCAGGGGGAACCTGATTAAGCCCTGAGTGCCAGACTGGGAGGGAACTTCTCCCGGCTCATGTATTACCGGGTATGAAGGTAAGTCTCCCTGTAGCTGCACATCTGAACAATCCCATCAATCTATAGCATGGGTCTTCAAACTACGGCCCTCCAGTTGTTCAGGAACTACAATTCCCATAATGCCTAGTCATGTCTGTGAATGTCAGTGTGTTACAATGTCTCATGGGATGTGTAGTTCTACAACATCTGGAGGGCCGTAGTTTGAGGATCCCTGATCTATAGTATGTTGCAAACTCAGCCTGGACTCCAACCAGGCCACACTCCCAACGCATTTCACTCCACCCCTCAGAGCTTAATCGTGGCGAACCTGATTAAGCCCCAATTGCCAGCTTGGGAGGGAACTTTTCCCGGCTCCTGTATCAATAGGTATGATGGTAAATCTCCCTGTAGCTGTACATCTGGACAATCCCATCAATCTATAGTATGTGGCAACCTCAGCCTGGACTCCAAGCAGGCCACACCCCCAGCACATTTCACTCCACCCCTTAGAGCTTAATCGTGGGGAACCTGATTAAGCCCTCAGTACTAGCTTGGGAGGGAGCTCCTTCTGGCTCCTGTATCACCAAGTATGAAGGTAAGTTTCCCTGTAGCTGGACATCTGGACAATCCCATCAATCAATAGCAATTGGATTTCTAAAAGGCCACACCCCCAACGCATTTCACTCCGCCCCTCGGAGCTTAATCAGGGGGAACCTGATTAACCCCCGAGTGCCAGCTTGGGAGATAGCTCCTGTATCACTAGGTATGAAGGTAAGTCTACCTGTACCTACACATCTGAACAGTCCCATCAATCTATGGTATGTGGCAACCTCAGCCTGGACTCAAAACCAGGCCACACCCCCAGCACATTTCACTCCACCCCTCAGAGCTTAATCAGGGGGAACCTGATTAAGCCCTGAGTGCCAGCTAGGGAGGGAACTTCTCCCGGCTCTTGTATTACTGGGTATGAAGGTAAGTCTCACTTTAGCTGCACATCTGGACAATCCCATCAATCTATGGTATGTGGCAACCTCAGCCTGGACTCCAAGCAGGCCACACCCCCAGCAAATTTCACTCCGCCCCTCAGAGCTTAATCGTGGGGAACCTGATTAAGCCCTCAGTACTAGCTTGGGAGGGAGCTCCTCCCGGCTCCTGTATCACCAAGTATGAAGGTAAGTCTCCCTGAAGCTGCATATCTGGACAATCCCATCAATCGATAGCAACCTCATCCTGGATTTCTACAAGGCCACACCCCCAACGCATTTCACTTTGCCCCTCTGAGCTTAATCGGGGGAACCTAATTAAGTCCCGAGTGCCAGCTTGGGAGGGTGCTCGTCCCGGCTTTTTTTACTGACCTCTACTCCTCTACTGCCTACCACTCTCAGGCTGAAAAAAATCCTTGCCAAAATTTTTACCAGTTCCCGCCCGGCCGTCCAATTGATCTGCTATTGGCGCGGCGGGAACTGGTTAAAAAAATATTGGGGTTTAGTTAGTGGTTTCATTATCCTGACTGGACGTCATATAACGTCCTGTCAGGATGTGCCGATCCTCCTCCCCCACTCTCCCCACACATTGCGTGGAGCTGAGGAGATCCCAGAAGGGAATGGAGGGAGCTTCGGTACCAGTGCCTGTCTGAGCCTGGTGTCACTGTCTAGCGGGTGAACCCGGGTGCAGGCCGCACCCCCAGCCCCACCCATAGCGACGCCACTGGATGGGGTTGCACTGATACACACTGATTTGCACCGATGGGACTGAACTGATGTTTTTTTTTCTGCCTACCCGCAGCCCAGACTTTTCACTAGGGTTGTCCCGATTCCACTTTTTAGGACTGAGTACAAGTACCGATACTTTTTTTCATGTACTCGCCGATACCGAATACCGATACTTTTTTTTAAATGGGTCCCCAAATGCAGCCACTTCCCCCACATATGCATCCATGTCCCCCACATATGCAGCCATGTCCCCCATATATGCAGCCATGTCCCCCCACATATGCAGCCATGTCCCCCACATATTCAGCCATGTCCCCCACATATTCAGCCATGTCCCCTCACAGATGCAGCCATGTGTCCCCCCACATATGCAGCCATGCCTCCCACATATGCAGCCATGTCTCCCCACAGATGCAGCCATGTCCCCCACAGATGCAGCCATGTCCCCCCACATATGCAGCCATGTCCCCCCACAGATGCAGCCATGTCCCCCACAGATGCAGCCATGTCCCCCACATATGCAGCCATTTCCCCCATATATGCAGCCATGTCCCCCATATATGCAGCCATGTCTCCTACATATGCAGCCATGTCCCCCACATATGCAGCCATGTCCCCCACATATGCAGCCATGTCCCCCACATATGCAGCCATGTCCCCCCACAAATGCAGCCATGTCCCCCATATATGCAGCCATGTCCCCCACATATGCAGCCATGTCCACCAGAGATGCAGCCATGTCCCCCCACAGATGCAGCCATGTCCCCCACATATGCAGCCATGTCCCCCCAAATATGCAGCCATGTCTCCCCACACCGTATATGCAGATGATGCCGTCGCCGCCGCCTAGCTAATCAGCGCGGGGAACATTACAGCTTCATTTGAATAGCTGCGTGTTCCCAGCCGCGCCGCGTATAGACACTCCCCCTTGCTCGGGCACTTTGATAGACAGATCACCCGTCCAATCCACAATTTTTGGGGGGGGGAATTGGGGTTGTACACCAATTTTTTTACTGTACCTCAACACCTCAACAGCCGATCACAGGATCATTGAATGTGATTGGGGCGTCGTACTGTGCTGTGGTGTAGACTTTGCCACAGATGGGCAGTGGCAGGGATGAGCCGAAAACCCCCTCCCCCCGTTCGGCTCGCTCCAGAACCTGCGAACACACCAAGGGCCAGATTTAGGTAGAAGTTACGCGGCTTATCTCTAACTTCTAACCTACGCCGGCGTATCTGTTTTCTGTATTCAGAAAACAAGATACACCGGGATTGAGTTCAGATACGAGCGGCGTCATTGTATTTTGCCGTCGTATCGGAACTGCAATTTTAAAATGGCCGCTAGGGGCGTTCCCGCTGATTTACGCCGAGAATATGTAAATCAGCGAGATACGGCAATTCACGAACGTACGCCCTGCCCGACGCAGTCACTTTACGACGTTTACGTAAGGGTTTTCCCGGCGTAAAGATAAAGCAACAAAAAGCAGGCGCATCCTATATTAAGTATGGCCGTCGTGACCGCGTCGAATAGAAAAAGTTTTACGTCGTTTGCGTAACTCGTCCGTGAATGGGGATTGACGTCATGGACGTTCACGTAGAAAAGACCGTCATAATTTGGAGCATGCGCACCGGGATCCATCGGCGCATGCGCAGTACGTTCGCCGCGGGATCGCGCCTATTTTAAATACTACACGCCCCCTACCCGCCCAATTTGAATTCCGCCGGCCCATTTTCGCTACGCCGTCGCAACTTTAGGAGCAAGTGCTTTGGGAATACAGTACTTTCTCCTAAAGTTTTGGCGGACTAACGTAAATGAGCAAAGTTACGCCGGAATAAAGATCCGCTCTCCTGCCTGAATCTGGCCCTATGGTCATTTATGTTACTCCGCCGAAACTTTAGGAGAAAGTACTGTTATTCACAAAGCACTTGCTCCTAAAGTTGCGACGGCGTAGCGAAAATGGGCCGGCGGAATTTAAATTGGGCGGGTAGGGGGCATGTAGTATTTAAAATAGGCGCGATCCTGCGGCGAACGTACTGCGCATCAATGTATCCCAGTGCGCATTCTCCAAATTATGACGGTGTTTTCTACGTGAACGTCCATGACGTCAATCCCCATTCACGGACTAGTTACGCAAACGACGTAAAACGTTTTCAATTCGACGCGGTCACGACGGCCATACTTAACATAGGATGCGCCTGCTTTTTGTTGCTTTATCTTTACGCCGGGAAGACCCTTACGTAAACGTCGTAAAGTGACTGCGTCGGGCCGGCGTACGTTCGTGAATTGCCGTATCTCGCTGATTTACATATTCTCGGCGTAAATCAGCGGGAACGCCCCTAGCGGCCATTTTAAAATTGCAGTTCCGATACGATGGCGAAATACAATGACGCCGCTCGTATCTTAACTCAATCCCGGCGTATCTTGTTTTCTGAATACAGAAAACAGATACGCCGGCGTAGGTTAGAAGTTACGCGCCTTATCTAGAGATAAGCCACGCAACTTCTACCTGAATCTGGCCCTATGGGGCTCTAATGTTTGAAATCTAAAGTGCTCATTTTAAGGGCTAATATGCAAGTTATTGTCCTAAAAAGTGTTTGGGGACCCGGGTCCTGCCCCAGGGGAGTGTTTGGGGACCTGGGTCCTGTCCCAGGGGACTGTTTGGGGACCTGGGTCCTGCCCCAGGGGAGTGTTTGGGGACCTGGGTCCTGCCCCAGGGGAGTGTTTGGGTACCTGGGTCCTGTCCCAGGGGAGTGTTTGGGTACCTGGGTCCTGCCCCAGGGGAGTGTTTGGGGACCCGGGTGCTGCCCCAGGGTAGTGTTTGGGGACCCGGGTCCTGCCCCAGGAGAGTGTTTGGGGACCCGGGTCCTGCCCCAGGAGAGTGTTTGGGGAGGAGAGTGTTTGGGGACCCGGGTCCTGCCCCAGGGGAGTGTTTGGGGACCCGGGTCCTGCCCCAGGGGAGTGTTTGGGGACCCGGGTCCTGCCCCAGGGGAGTGTTTGGGGACCCGGGTCCTGCCCCAGGGGAGTGTTTGGGGACCCGGGTCCTGCCCCAGGGGAGTGTTTGGGGACCCGGGTCCTGCCCCAGGAGAGTGTTTGGGGACCCGGGTCCTGTCCCAGGGGAGTGTTTGGGGAGCCGGGTCCTGCCCCAGGAGAGTGTTTGGGGACCCGGGTCCTGCCCCAGGGGAGTGTTTGGGGACCTGGGTCCTGTCCCAGGGGACTGTTTGGGGACCTGGGTCCTGCCCCAGGGGAGTGTTTGGGGACCTGGGTCCTGCCCCAGGGGAGTGTTTGGGTACCTGGGTCCTGTCCCAGGGGAGTGTTTGGGTACCTGGGTCCTGCCCCAGGGGAGTGTTTGGGGACCCGGGTCCTGCCCCAGGGGAGTGTTTGGGGACCCGGGTCCTGCCCCATGGGAGTGTTTGGGGACCCGGGTCCTGCCCCAGGGGAGTGTTTGGGGACCCGGGTCCTGCCCCAGGGGAGTGTTTGGGGACCCGGGTCCTGTCCCAGGGGAGTGTTTGGGGAGCCGGGTCCTGCCCCAGGAGAGTGTTTGGGGACCCGGGTCCTGCCCCAGGGGAGTGTTTGGGGACCCGGGTCCTGCCCCAGGGGAGTGTTTGGGGACCCGGGTCCTGCCCCAGGGGAGTGTTTGGGGACCCGGGTCCTGCCCCAGGGGAGTGTTTGGGGACCCGGGTGCTGCCCCAGGGGAGTGTTTGGGGACCCGGGTCCTGCCCCAGGAGAGTGTTTGGGGACCCGGGTCCTGTCCCAGGGGAGTGTTTGGGGAGCCGGGTCCTGCCCCAGGAGAGTGTTTGGGGACCCGGGTCCTGCCCCAGGGGAGTGTTTGGGGACCCGGGTCCTGCCCCAGAAGAGTGTTTGGGGACCCGGGTCCTGCCCCAGGAGAGTGTTTGAAGACCCGGGTCCTGTCCCAGGGGAGTGTTTGGGGAGCCGGGTCCTGCCCCAGGGGAGTGTTTGGGGAGCCGGGTCCTGCCCCAGGGGAGTGTTTGGGGACCCGGGTCCTGCCCCAGGAGACATGTATTAATGCAAAAAAAAAGTTTTAAAAACTGAAGTTTTTTTCGGGGGCAGTTTTTTTTTATTAATGCTTAAAGTAAAATGATAAAAGTGAAATATTCCTTTTACATTTCGTACCTGTGGGGGTTGGTGTATAGTATGCCTGTAAAGTAGCACTTGTTTTCCCGTGCTTAGAAAAAAAGTAATTTAAAATCAATGTCCGAGTCGAACATGAGTTTGACTCAAACTCAAAGCTCATCCTTAGCCAGTGGTAAAAAACTGACCCTCCTTAGAATGGTGCTGTGTCCCTGTTGCCCCTCCCAACCCCCCGGTTATTTACTGTTTTTAACATCTGCCCTATTAAACCATCTTATGGTAATACATAAGAAATAACAAGAAAGGAAGGGTCACCTGGGAAATTCCTGAAATGTGTGCCTCTCCCCTTGCCCTTGGTGACTTAGATTCTTCAAACCAGATTTTTTATGCCTGGGGACAGCTCACCTCTTTCTGTGTCGCAGATATTTTGGCGCATACCACATAGGCAGGCAATAAGAAACGTTGTAAATGTCGAGGAGCACACAAACACTTGCTGCTTGCCGGACTGAAGATATCTGCTTCTCCGTATTTCTCTGTCGGATTTTAACACCTGGGTTGGAGAGAACAGCCAAATGACCACCAGAAAGATACAGTTCCTGCTGTTCCTCATCTGGGTCCAGCTGGGGGTTATAGTCTTCCTGTTCTACACGATACACGACAGGACGACCAAAGCCGGCGTGATTCCAAGAATGAATCGTTCCCAGCCTTGCCCGGCGATCTCGCCCTATATAAAAGGTCGAATCCAGGTCTACCTGCCAAAGCCCCTCAGACTGGAAGACGTGATACAGAAGAACCCCAATGTGACCCAAGGAGGCCGCTACGAGCCCCCCGACTGTATCTCCAAAAAGAAGACCGCCATCATTATCCCTCACCGGAACAGAGAGGACCACCTTAAATACCTCTTGTACAATCTGCACCCGTTCTTGCAACGCCAACAGCTGAACTACGGCATCTACGTCATCCAGCAGGCGGGCGACTTCCTTTTTAACCGCGCTAAACTCATGAACGTTGGCTTTAAAGAAGCCATGAAGGACGAGGCCTGGGACTGCTTGTTCTTCCATGACGTGGACCTCATCCCCGAAGACGACCGCAACCTGTACACCTGCGACGGGTTCCCCAAACACGCGTCTGTTGCCATGGACAAGTTTAATTACACTCTACCCTACAGGTCCTACTTCGGGGGAGTCTCGGCGTTGACTCCTGAGCAGTATCAAAAAACGAACGGATTATCCAACAGCTACTGGGGGTGGGGCGGCGAGGACGACGACTTCTCTTCTCGAATTCAGTTCAGTGGCATGAGGATATCTCGGCCGTCGGCACTTGTTGGAAGGTATAAAATGATACGGCATACTCCAGACAAAGGGAACAAGCGAAACCCGCAGCGCTTCTTCCTTCTGAGAAGGGCCTTAAGGACTTGGAGACAAGACGGCCTAAACTCTCTCAAATATAAACTGCTGCTCAAGGAGCTTCTCCCGCTCTACACCAAAATCACGGTGGACATCGGAACTAATAAACGCGTTCCGTCAAGAAGGTGAGACTGGGACTGGACTTTCACCAATCACTTTGCCCAATTATCTAGAGTCCTTCTTCTCTAACTCCATTGGCTTTCTACTCATCCAAGGACATTGGAATCTTTATACGTCTTTCTATTGTTCCATGATTACCAAGTCTTGGCCGGAGTCATGCTTGGATACGTTTGATGGGACCTTCTTGGTCGGTGAGGTCTGGAGTGTTTGGATCTGTTGATTACTAGACCAATTGGATGTGCATAGATTGCTGTTGTGGTTAAGGATCTGGGCGTTGTGAAGCCTCTCTTCTATGGATTGTGGGATTTTATATCACGGTGGACATTGGAACGAATTAACGCGTTTCGTCAAGAAGGTGAGACTGGGACCGGGCTTTCACTGATCACTTCCTCTCTAACGCTATTGGCTTTTTACTCATCCCAAGACATTGTAATTTTTATATCGTTCAACGATTAGTCCAAGTCTTGGAGGAATCGTGCTTGGATCAAGTTTGATGTGACCTGCTCGTGGGAACATGACTGGAGTGTTTGGATCTGTTGGTTACCATACCAATTGGATTGCATAAATTGCTGTTGCGGTGAAGGATCTGGGCGTGCTGAAGCATCCCTTCTACTGATGGTGGGATTGAATCAGAGGCGGCTCTTAAATTAGGTGGTTCGCCTAAGGCCTCACACTCACAGGGGCCTCGCGGCCGCCTAATTTTGCCTTTACTCAATCAATGTGTGCTAGATCCGTGCAACTTTCTGCAGCCATTTTTATTTGCTTGAATTTTTTTTTACCCGTTATGGGCATGAGTGGGGCCCCCGTGTCCTCACAAATCCTAGAGCCACCTGTGAAATCAATATCACGGTGGACATTGGAACAGATAAACACGTTCCGTCAAGAAGGTGAGACTGAGACTGAACATTCACCAAACACTTTGCCCAATTTTCTAGAGTTCTTCCTCTCTAACTTTTCTCTATTCACCCCAAGACATTGTAATCGTTATACGTCTTTCTAATGTTCCATGATTGGTCCAACTTGTCTTTGGCCGGAGTCATGCTGGGATCATCTGTTGTTGGTCAACCAATCACAGAAAAGTACAATTTGATTAAATTGGTTTGCAATCGATTGTTGTAAATGATTTTCTCTTGTTTTCTCTTGTAATACAAGTTTTACAAAAACATGCAGTGCCTAGACTCCTCCTCATCAACGTATATCTACCGGAGAATGGAAGACGTGCTTTCAACTGGGCCAACCCTTCAATTTCGATTGTGTAATATATTCATCTGGTACCTTTTATTGTCTTGTTGGAGAGACACCAAGACAACAAAGTGCCAGATACATCACATCCACCATGAATGAACCCTTGACAAGGTGTCCCAGTGTCTAGGGAGCCTGAAGGTACGTAGAATTCCGAAGGATTTACCGGAGAATGGAAGTCGTGCTTCCAACTGGGCCAACCCTTCAATTTCGATTGTAATATGTTCATCTGGTACCTTTTATTGTCTTGTTGGAGAGACACCAACACAACAAAGTACCAGATACATCACATCCACCACGAATGAACCCTTGACAAGGTGTCCCAGTGTCTAGGGAGCCTGAAGGTCAGTAGAATTCCGAAGGGTTTACCCGAGAATCATGGGCATCCGCTCCATAGGGCAAGGGGGGTCGTTTGCCCCCCTCTGAAATTGCCAGGGAGAGCCAAGAGCAGGGCCGAACTGGCCCTGGGGACGATTAAGCGGTGACTGCAGCGCTCCCCTCCCCTCTAGTTGTCCCTTATTAAGAGTGCCTGTCCCTCTTCTGGAATCAAATCCATTTGTCCCTCATTCCAAAAGGTTCCTCTTTTAGACCTGAAATACATATACTGTCAATATAGTGTAGTGTTTTAGTCAAGAGAAAGGGGTGCTGTGTAATGTAAAGGAGTCCAGTGGTGCAGGGTGCTCTGTAATGTAAAGGGGTCCAGTGATGCAGGGTGCTGTGTAATGTAAAGGGGACCAGTGATGCAGGGTGCTGTGTAATGTAAAGGGGACCAGTGATGCAGGGTGCTGTGTAATGTAAAGGGGACCAGTGATGCAGGGTGCTGTGTAATGTAAAGGGGTCCAGTGATGCAGGGTGCTGTGTAATGTAAAGGGGTCCAGTGATGCAGGGTGCTGTGTAAAGTAAAGGGGTCCAGAGATGCAGGGTGATGTGTAATGTAAAGGGGACCAGTGATGCAGGGTGCTGTGTAATGTAAAGGGGTCCAGAGGTACAGTTGTGGAGAGGGGGTACACAATAGTGATAAAGAGATATTGAAAGATGCAGGGGACACAGTGGGGTGTTTTTACATTTTAACATGGGGGGGGGGGTGCTTTTAACCCCCGCTAGCGGTCGAATAAAGGGTAAAATGCGCTGCCGAAGCGCCCCCCTCTGAAAAAATTTCAGCGGATGCCCATGCCGAGAATGGAAGACGTGCTTCCAACTGGGCCAACCCTTCAATTTCGATTGTGTAATATATTCATCTGGTCTCTTTTATTGTCTTGTTGGAGAGACACCAAGACAACAAAGTGCCAGATACATCACATCCACCACGAGTGAACCCTTGACAAGGAGTCCCAGTGTCTAGGGAGCCTGAAGGTACGTAGAATTACGGAGGGTTTAGCGGAGAATGGAAGACGTGCTTCCAACTGGGCCAACCCTTCGACTCCCCCAATTTTCGATTGTGTAATATATTCATCTGGTCTCTTTTATTGTCTTGTTGGAGAGACACCAAGACAACAAAGTACCAGATACATCACATCTACCACAAATGATGAACCCTTGACAAGGAGTCCCAGTGTCTAGGGAGCCTGAAGGTCAGTAGAATTCCGAAGGGTTTACCGGAGAATGGAAGACGTGCTTCCAACTGGGCGAACCCTTCAATTTCGAATGTGTAATATGTTCATCTGGTACCTTTTAGAAGAGTGCAACCAACACAACAAAGTACCAAAGTCATCACATCCACAATGACTTAGTCCTTGTCCCAAGGTCTTGTTGAGTCCACATGAATTATGCTGGGGTCTGTATTGTATATCTTTTTTGGCGTAGAATTAGTAGAATCCTTGGCCAGGTGTTTTTGTTGCTTGAAAAAGTGGAAAGAACCCACTAGGTTGTCCAACCGGTGTTGCTACCCAATGGAAATGTAATGATGTTGGTGTAAATCAGTGGCGGAACTACCATGGTCGCAAAGGTCACACCCGCGACTGGTCCTTGGCGTCAGGCTAGTCACGTTCCTCCACCCCAAACTCGCTCATCCATGTCTTTATGGACCTTGCTTTGTGCACTGGTCCTAATCATTTGGTGGAGGGGGGATTATGGTGGGGGGTTGTTTTTCAGGGGTTGGACTTGGCCCCCTTAGTTCCAGTGAAGGGAACTCTTAAGACGTCGGCATACCAAGACATTTTGGACAATTTCATGCTCCCAACTTTGTGGGAGGAGTTTGGGGACGGCCCCTCCCTGCTCCAACATGTCTGCCCACCAGTGCACAAAGCAAGGTCCATAAAGAAGTGCATGAGGGAGTTTGGGGGTGGAGGAACGTGACTGGCCTGATGCCAAGGACCAGTCCCAAGTGTGACCTTTGTGACCATGGTAGACCCGCCACTGATTTACACCAACATCATTACATTTCCATCGGGTGGCAACTCCAGTTGGACAACCTAGTGGGTTCTTGGGGGTGGAGGAACTTGACTGGCCTGCACAGAGGCCTGACCTCAACCGATGGAATCAATTAGAGCGGAGACTGCGAGCCAGGCCTTCTCCTCAGTGCCCGACCTCACGAACGCTCTTCTGGAAGGACGGTCAATCATTCCCATAGACACACCCCTAAACCTTGTGGACGGCCTTCCCATAGACACACCCCTAAACCTTGTGGACGGCCTTCCCATAGACACCCCTAAACCTTGTGGACGGCCTTCCCATAGACACACCCCTAAACCTTGTGGACGGCCTTCCCATAGACACACCCCTAAACCTTGTGGACGGCCTTCCCATAGACACACCCCTAAACATTGTGGACCGCCTTCCCATAGACACACCCCTAAACCTTGTGGACGGCCTTCCCATAGACACACCCCTAAACCTTGTGGACGGCCTTCCCATAGACACACCCCTAAACATTGTGGACCGCCTTCCCATAGACACACCCCTAAACCTTGTGGACGGCCTTCCCATAGACACACCCCTAAACCTTGTGGACGGCCTTCCCATAGACACACCCCTAAACCTTGTGGACGTCCTTCCCATAGACACACCCCTAAACCTTGTGGACCGCCTTCCCATAGACACACCCCTAAACCTTGTGGACGGCCTTCCCATAGACACACCCCTAAACCTTGTGGACGGCCTTCCCATAGACACACCCCTAAACCTTGTGGACGGCCTTCCCATAGACACCCCCCTAAACCTTGTGGACGGCCTTCCCATAGACACACCCCTAAACCTTGTGGACGGCCTTCCCATAGACACACCCCTAAACCTTGTGGACGGCCTTCCCATAGACACACCCCTAAACCTTGTGGATGGCCTTCCCATAGACACACCCCTAAACCTTGTGGACGGCCTTCCCATAGACACACCCCTAAACCTTGTGGACGGCCTTCCCATAGACACACCCCTAAACCTTGTGGACGGCCTTCCCATAGACACACCCCTAAACTTTGTGGACGGCCTTCCCATAGACACACCCCTAAACCTTGTGGACGGCCTTCCCATAGACACACCCCTAAACCTTGTGGACGGCCTTCCCATAGACACACCCCTAACCCTTGTGGACGGCCTTCCCATAGACACACCCCTAAACCTTGTGGACGGCCTTCCCATAGACACACCCCTAAACCTTGTGGACGGCCTTCCCATAGACACACCCCTAACCCTTGTGGACGGCTTTCCCAGAAGAGTTGAAGGTGGTATAGCTGCAAGGGGGGGGGGCCAACTCAATGTTGAACTCTCCGGACTGTGACTGGGGGGTCTTTAAAGTTTATGTGTGTGTGGAAAGGCCGGCGTCCCAATACTTTTGGTAATGTGAGTTATGTTATACATGTGGACTAAGGCTAATTCGTGAATATTCGCCGCAGCACTATTTATATACACCACATTGTCAAAAGAATTGGGACGGCTGCCTTCGTACATGAGCTTTAACCACCTCTTGGCATATGAGGTCGCCCCAGTGTCACCGCTCTAGCACGCCCGCGGGAGGGCGAGCAGTGCAGAGTTCGGGGGCTCTGTGTCCCTCAGTACAGACTCCCTTTTCTCAGTATAAACCCCCCACTAAGTACTGACCCCCTCCCTCAGTGCAGACCCTACAATTAGTATCAGCCTCCTCCCTCAGTAAAGACTCCCCTTAGTGCAGACCCCCCATCAGTACATACACCCCTCCTCACTGCAGACCCCCAATCAGTATAAAATTCCCCCTTAGTACAGACCCCCCATCATTATAGAATCCCTCCCTCACTGCAGACCCCCATCAGTATAAAATCCCCCCCTTAGTGCAGACCCCCCCATTAGTATAGAATCCCCGCTTAGTGAAGACCCCCATAAGTATAGAGTCCCCCCTTAGTGCAGACCCCCCATCAGTATAGAGTCCCCCCTTAGTGCAGAACCCCATCATTATAGAATCCCCCATCAGTGCAGACCCCCCTATTAGTATAGAATCCACCTTCAGTGCAGACCCCCCAGTAGTATAGAATCCCCCTCAATGCAGACCCCAAATTAGTATAGAATCCCCCCATCAGTGCAGTTACCCCATTAGTATAGAATCGCCCCTCAGTGCAGACCCCCCATCAGTAAAGAATCCCCCCTCAGTGCAGACCCCAATCAGTATAGAATCCCCCCTCAGTTCAGACCCCACCATTAGTATAGAATCCCCCCTTAATGCAGACCCCCATCAGTATAGAATCCCCCTCAGTGTAGACCCCCCATTAGTATAGAATCCTCCCCTTCAGTGCAGACCCCCCATCAGTGCAGACCCCCATTAATATAGAATCCCCCTCAGTGCAGACCCCATCATTAGTATAGAATCCCCCCACAGTGCAGACCCCCCATCAGTATAGAATCCCCCCTCAGTGCAGACCCCATCAATATAGAGTCCCCCCTCAGTGCAGACCCCCATTAGTATAGAATCCCCCTCAGTGCAGACCCCCAATTAGTATAGAATCCCCCCTCAGTGCAGATCCCCCATTAGTATAGAATTCCCCCTCAGTGCAGACCCCCCATCAGTAAATAATACCCCCTCAGTGCAGATCCCACATTCAGTACATACACCCCTACTCAGTGCAGATCCCATCAGTATAAAATCACCCCTCAGTGCAGACCCCCCATCAGTATAAAATCCCCCCTCAGTGCAGACCCCCCATCAGTATAGAATCCCCCCTCAGTGGAGACCCCCATCAGTATAGAATCCTCCCTCAGTGCAGACCCCCCATCAGTATAGAATCCCCCCTCAGTGCAGACCCCCCATCAGTATAGAATCCCCCCTCAGTGCAGACCCCCTATCAGTATAGAATCCCCCCTCAATGCAGACCCCCCATCAGTATAGAATCCCCCCTCAATGCAGACCCCCTATCAGTATAGAATCCCCCCTCAATGCAGACCCCCCATCAGTATAGAATCCCCCCTCAATGCAGACCCGCATTAGTATAGAATCCCCCCTCAGTGCAGACCCGCATTAGTATAGAATCCCCCCTCATTGCAGACCCCCCATCAGTATAGAATCCCCCCTCAGTGCAGACCCCCCATCAGTATAGAATCCTCCCTCAGTGCAGACCCCCCATCAGTATAGAATCCTCCCTCAGTGCAGACCCCCATCAGTATAGAATCCTCCCTCAGTGCAGACCCCCCATCAGTATAGAATCCTCCCTCAGTGCAGACCCCCATCAGTATGGAATCCTCCCTCAGTGCAGAACCCCCATCAGTATAGAATCCTCCCTCAGTGCAGACCCCCCCATCAGTATAGAATCCCCCCTCAGTGCAGACCCCCCATCAGTATAGAATCCTCCCTCAGTGCAGACCCCCCATCAGTATAGAATCCTCCCTCAGTGCAGACCCCCCATCAGTATAGAATCCCCCCTCAGTGCAGACCCCCCATCAGTATAGAATCCCCCCTCAGTGCAGACCCCCTATCAGTATAGAATCCCCCCTCAATGCAGACCCACATTAGTATAGAATCCCCCCTCAGTGCAGATCCCCCATCAGTATAGAATCCTCCCTCAGTGCAGATCCCCCATCAGTATAGAATCCCCCCTCAGTGCAGACCCCCCATCAGTATAGAATCCCCCCTCAGTGCAGACCCCCCATCAGTATAGAATCCCCCCTCAATGCAGACCCGCATTAGTATAGAATCCCCCCTCAGTGCAGACCCGCATTAGTATAGAATCCCCCCCTCATTGCAGACCCCCCATCAGTATAGAATCCCCCTCAGTGCAGACCCCCCATCAGTATAGAATCCTCCCTCAGTGCAGACCCCCCATCAGTATAGAATCCTCCCTCAGTGCAGACCCCCCATCAGTATAGAATCCTCCCTCAGTGCAGACCCCCCATCAGTATAGAATCCTCCCTCAGTGCAGACCCCCCATCAGTGTGGAATCCTCCCTCAGTGCAGAACCCCCATCAGTATAGAATCCTCCCTCAGTGCAGACCCCCCCCATCAGTATAGAATCCCCCCTCAGTGCAGACCCCCCATCAGTATAGAATCCTCCCTCAGTGCAGACCCCCCATCAGTATATAATCCTCCCTCAGTGCATATCTCCCATCAGTATAGAATCCCCCCTCAGAGCAGACCCCCCATTAGTATAGAATCCTCCCTTAGTGCAAACCCCCATTAGTATAGAATCCTCCCTCAGTGAAGAACCCGCATTAGTATAGAATCCCCCCTCAGTGCAGACCCCCCATCAGTATAGAATCCCCCCTCAGTGCAGAACCCCCATTAGTATAGAATCCCCCCTCAGTGCAGAACCCCCATTAGTATAGAATCCCCCCTCAGTGCAGACTCCCCATCAGTATAGAATCCCCCTCAGTGCAGAACCCCCATCAGTATAGAATCCCCCCTCAGTGCAGACCCCCCATCAGTATAGAATCCTCCCTCAGTGCAGACCCCCCATCAGTATAGAATCCTCCCTCAGTGCAGACCCCCTATCAGTATAGAATCCTCCCTCAGTGCAGACCCCCTATCAGTATAGAATCCTCCCTCAGTGCAGATCCCCCATCAGTATAGAATCCCCCCTCAGAGCAGACCCCCCATTAGTATAGAATCCCCCTTAGTGCAGACCCCCCATTAGTATAGAATCCCCCCCATCAGTGCAGTTGCCCCATTAGTATAGAATCCTCCCTCAGTGCAGAACCCCCATTAGTATAGAATCCCCCCTCAGTGCAGAACCCCCATTAGTATAGAATCCCCCCTCAGTGCAGAACCCCCATTAGTATAGAATCCCCCCTCAGTGCAGAACCCCCATTAGTATAGAATCCCCCCTCAGTGCAGACTCCCCATCAGTATAGAATCCCCCTCAGTGCAGAACCCCCATCAGTATAGAATCCCCCCTCAGTGCAGACCCCCCATCAGTATAGAATCCTCCCTCAGTGCAGACCCCCCATCAGTATAGAATCCTCCCTCAGTGCAGACCCCCTATCAGTATAGAATCCTCCCTCAGTGCAGATCCCCCATCAGTATAGAATCCCCCCTCAGAGCAGACCCCCCATTAGTATAGAATCCTCCCTTAGTGCAAACCCCCATAAGTATAGAGTCCCCCTTAGTGCAGACCCCCCATTAGTATAGAATCCCCCCATCAGTGCAGTTGCCCCATTAGTATAGAATCCTCCCTCAGAGCAGACCCCCCATTAGTATAGAATCCTCCCTTAGTGCAAACCCCCATAAGTATAGAGTCCCCCCTTAGTGCAGACCCCCATCAGTATAGAATCCCCCCTCAGTGCAGAACCCCCATCAGTATAGAATCCCCCCTCAGAGCAGACCCCCCATCAGTATAGAATCCCCCTCAGTGCAGAACCCCCATCAGTATAGAATCCCCCCTCAGTGCAGACCCCCCATCAGTATAGAATCCTCCCTCAGTGCAGACCCCCTATCAGTATAGAATCCTCCCTCAGTGCAGATCCCCCATCAGTATAGAACCCCCCTCAGAGCAGACCCCCCATTAGTATAGAATCCTCCCTTAGTGCAAACCCCCATAAGTATAGAGTCCCCCTTAGTGCAGACCCCCCATTAGTATAGAATCCCCCCATCAGTGCAGTTGCCCCATTAGTATAGAATCCTCCCTCAGAGCAGACCCCCCATTAGTATAGAATCCTCCCTTAGTGCAAACCCCCATAAGTATAGAGTCCCCCCTTAGTGCAGACCCCCCATCAGTATAGAATCCCCCCTCAGTGCAGAACCCCCATCAGTATAGAATCCCCCCTCAGAGCAGACCCCCCATTAGTATAGAATCCTCCCTTAGTGCAAACCCCCATAAGTATAGAGTCCCCCTTAGTGCAGACCCCCCATTAGTATAGAATCCCCCCATCAGTGCAGTTGCCCCATTAGTATAGAATCCTCCCTCAGAGCAGACCCCCCATTAGTATAGAATCCCCCCTCAGAGCAGACCCCCCATTAGTATAGAATCCTCTCTTAGTGCAAACCCCCATAAGTATAGAGTCCCCCCTTAGTGCAGACCCCCCATCAGTATAGAATCCCCCTCAGTGCAGAACCCCCATCAGTATAGAATCCCCCCTCAGAGCAGACCCCCCATTAGTATAGAATCCTCCCTTCGTGCAAACCCCCATAAGTATAGAGTCCCCCTTAGTGCAGACCCCCCATTAGTATAGAATCCCCCCATCAGTGCAGTTGCCCCATTAGTATAGAATCCTCCCTCAGAGCAGACCCCCCATTAGTATAGAATCCCCCCTCAGAGCAGACCCCCCATTAGTATAGAATCCTCCCTTAGTGCAAACCCCCATAAGTATAGAGTCCCCCCTTAGTGCAGACCCCCCATCAGTATAGAATCCTCCCTCAGTGCAGACCCCCCATCAGTATAGAATCCCCCCTCAGTGCAGACCCCCCATCAGTATAGAATCCCCCTCAGTGCAGAACCCCCATCAGTATAGAATCCCCCCTCAGTGCAGTCCTCCTCCCCCTGTTATTTCCTTCTTCCTGTTCGGCTCCCCGGACTTTATAAATAAAAAGGATTACATGAAAACTATTAATCCCAAGACTCAGGCAGCGAGAATCCGAATATAGATCGGTATTGTGGGCGGGGCTTGGAGGCGTTAAGGGCGGCGGCCCCCGATAGAATGATTACGAAGAGGAAAGGATTAGAAAATCACGGAGAGTATTAATTATCATAATTATCTATTATGTCCATCGATGCCGACACGTGGCCCCCGGGAGCCTGGAACCCAAAATAAAGTGATAGGTTCTATTATATCCAAATCTCTACACATATGAGGGGCACAGGGGTGGTGGGAACCCCTCATAATGGGGCACAGCGGGTGTACAGACCCAGGAACTCAGCACAGGGATGGTGGGAACCCCTCATAATGGGGCACAGCGGGTGTACAGACCCGGGAACTCAGCACAGGGATGGTGGGAACCCCTCATAATGGGTACAGCGGGTGTACAGACCCAGGAACTCAGCACAGGGATGGTGGGAACCCCTCATAATGGGGCACAGCGGGGGGTACAGACCCGGGAACTCAGCACAGTGATGGTGGGAACCCCTCATAATGGGACACAGCGGGTGTACAGACCCGGGAACTCAGCACAGTGATGGTGGGAACCCCTCATAATGGGGCACAGCGGGTGTACAGACCCGGGAACTCAGCACAGGGGGGGGGGGGTCTAATTGTACTACACAATGGAGGAACATATTGGGGGGTCTCATTGTCCTACACAATGGGGGAGCATAACGGGGGGGTCTCATTGTCCTACAAAATGGGGCAACATATCGGGGGGTCTCATTGTCCTACACAATGGGGGAGCATAACGGGGGGGTCTCATTGTCCTACAAAATGGGGCAACATATCGGGGGTATCATTGTCCTACACAATGGGGGAGCATAACGGGGGGTCAAGGGGGTGCAGCAGTTCTGGTGAGTAGGGGGACAATGAGACCCCCCGATATGCTCCCCCATTGTGTAGGACAATGAGACCCCCCTATATGTTGCCCCATTGTGTAGGACAATGAGACCCCCGCTATGTTCCCCCATTGTGTAGGACAATGAGACCCCCGATATGTTGCCCGATTTTGTAGGACAATGAGACCCCCCGTTATGCTCCCCCATTGTGTAGTACAATTAGACCCCCCAATATGCTCCCCCATTGTGTAGGACAATGAGACCCCTCTATATGTTGCCCCATTGTGTAGGACAATGAGACCCCCCGATATGTTGCCCCATTGTGTAGGACAATGAGACCCCCGATATGTTCCCCCATTGTGTAGGACAGTGAGACCCCCCGATATGTTGCCCCATTGTGTAGTACAATTAGACCCCCCAATATGCTCCCCCATTGTGTAGGACAATGAGACCCCCCTATATGTTGCCCCATTGTGTAGGACAATGAGACCCCCGATATGTTGCCCCATTGTGTAGGACAATGAGACCCCCGATATGTTGCCCCCTTGTGTAGGACAATAAGACCCCCCGTTATGCTCCCCCGTTGTGTAGGACAATGAGACCCCCGATATGTTGCCCCATTTTGTAGGACAATGAGACCCCCCGTTATGCTCCCCCATTGTGTAGTACAATTAGACCCCCCAATATGCTCCCCCATTGTGTAGGACAATGAGACCCCTCGATATGTTCCCCCATTGAGTAGGACAGTGAGACCCCCCGATATGTTGCCCCATTGTGTAGGACAATGAGCCCCCCGATATGTTCCCCCATTGTGTAGGACAGTGAGACCCCCTGATATGTTGCCCCATTGTGTAGGACAATGAGACCCCCGATATGTTGCCACATTGTGTAGGACAATGAGACCCCCGATATGTTGCCCCATTGTGTAGGACAATAAGACCCCCGATATGCTCCCCCATTGTGTAGGACAATGAGACCCCCCTATATGTTGCCCCATTGTGTAGGACAATAAAACCCCAGCTATGTTCCCCCATTGTGTAGGACAATGAGACCCCCCGTTATGCTCCCCCGTTGTGTAGGACAATGAGACCCCCGATATGTTGCCCCATTGTGTAGGACAATGAGACCCCCCGTTATGCTCCCCCATTGTGTAGTACAATGAGACCCCTCGATATGTTCCCCCATTGAGTAGGACAGTGAGACCCCCCGATATGTTGCCCCATTGTGTAGGACAATGAGACCCCCGATATGTTGCCCCATTGTGTAGGACAATGAGACCCCCGATATGTTGCCCCATTGTGTAGGACAATAGACCCCCGATATGTTGCCCCATTGTGTAGGACAGTGAGACCCCCCGATATGTTGCCCCATTGTGTTGAGACCCCCATGTGACCCCCGATATGTTGCCCCATTGTGTATGAGAGATATGCCCCATTGTGTTGAGACCCCCGATATGTTGCCCCATTGTGTAGGACAATGAGACCCCCGATATGTTGCCCCATTGTGTAGGACAATGAGACCCCCGATATGTTGCCCCATTGTGTAGGACAATAAGACCCCCGATATGTTGCCCCATTGTGTAGGACAGTGATACCCCCCGATATGTTGCCCCATTGTGTAGGACAATGAGACCCCCGATATGTTGCCCCATTGTGTAGGACAATGAGACCCCGATATGTTGCCCCATTGTGTAGGACAATGAGACCCCCCGATATGCTCCCCCATTGTGTAGGACAATGAGACCCCCGATATGTTGCCCCATTGTGTAGGACAGTTGGGGAATGCAGCGATGGGCGGTTCAGTAGTGATGATGACGCCACTCAGGGGCGGGCAGAACTAATATAACTTCTGTAATCTCAGGGATGAAGAGATCAGAAAACATGTCAGACCAGTCCAGTCACTTCTTTTATAGAATCGGATTAATTATCGGCCCCGGAGCTGACAACGCCCAATGGGCACCTTCCTACAAGCCATGGGGGAACTCACTACATGGGGGGAGCTGCTGCCCCCCTGTGGACAGGCCCAGCATGGCCGGCACTTAGTCCTTATCTAGTACAAAAGTCCCCTATGTGTTATAATATCAGGGCCGCAATCAGGGGGGTACAGACAGTACACCTGTAAGGGGCCCGGTGGTCCCCAGGGGCTCGGATGGCATCCCACATTTTTTATTTTTTGTTCGTCAGCACCTAAATCCCCCCCTGACCTCTAAGGGCCCGGTGGTCCCCAGGGGCCTGGATGGCATCCCCCATTATTTTTCTCTTTTTTTTTTTGTTCGTCAGCCCGGTGGTCCCCAGGGACCAGGATGGAATCGCCCTTTTTTATTTAATTTTTTTTATTAATATTTATTTTATTTTTTATTTTTATTTTTGTTCGTCAGCACCCAAAGCCCCCCCCCGACCTCCAATGGGCCCGGATGGCATCCCCCTTTTTTTTTCGTCAGCACCCAAAGCCCCCCGACCACTACGAGGCCCGGTGGTCTCCAGGGCCCCTTTTTTTACTATTATTATTAAAGAAAATTGTTTGTCAGCACCCAAAGCCCTGCCCCCCAACCTCTAAGAGGCCCGGTGGTCCCCAGGGGCCTGGATGGAATCCCCCTTTTTTTTTTTTTTCCTGTCAGCACCCAAAGCCCCCCCCCCCCCCAACCTCCAATGGGCCCGGATGGAATCCCCCTTTTTTTTTATTATTATTTTTTTTATTTTATTTTTATTTATTTTTTTCGTCAGCACCCAAAGCCCCCCGACCTCTATGAGGCCCAGTGGTCCCCAGGTGCCTGGATGGAACCCCCCCTTTTTTTTATTGTTTGTCAGCACCCAAAGCCCTGCCCCCCAACCTCTAAGGGGCCCGGTGGTCCCCAGGGGCCTGGATGGAATCCCCCTTTTTTTTAATTATTATTTTTATTTTATTTTCGTCAGCACCCAAAGCCCCCCGACCTCTATGAGGCCCAGTGGTCCCCAGGTGCCTGGATGGAACCCCCCCCTTTTTTTTATTGTTTGTCAGCAACCAAAGCCCTGCCCCCAATCCTCTAAGGGGCCCGGTGGTCCCCAGGTGCCTGGATGGAACCCCCCCCTTTTTTTTATTGTTTGTCAGCAACCAAAGCCCTGCCCCCAAACCTCTAAGGGGCCCGGTGGTCCCCAGGGACCAGGATGGAATCCCCCCATTTTTTTTATTGTTCATCAGAACCCAAAGCCCTGCCCCCGACCTCTAAGGCGCCCGGTGGTCCCCAGGGGCCCGGATGGAATCCCCCTTTTTTTTTTATTAATATTTATTTTATTTTTTTATTTTTATTTTTGTTCGTCAGCACCCAAAGCCCCCCCGACCTCCAATGGGCCTGGGTGGCATCCCCCTTTTTTTTTTCGTCAGCACCCAAAGCCCCCCGACCTCTACGAGGCCCAGTGGTCCCCAGGTGCCTGGATGGAATCCCCCCCCCCGTTTTTTTTTTAATTGTTCGTCAGCACCCAAAGCCCCCACAACCCTTAATTTGTGGCGGCAGCCACCTCCAGCTTCCCGATTCGCGGAGCCCCCCCATTCTAAATTTGCGGTGCCCCCCCCCTTCTCAACTTGCGACACCCCCCACCTCTCAGCTTGCGACACTCCCCCCCCCGCTTCTTAATTTGTGGTGGCGACACCCCACCCCCCCGGTTCTCTGCTCCAGGGGGCCCACGCCCACCCCCCCGGTTCTCTGCTCCAGGGGGCCCACGCTGTGTAAGGGGCCCCAAAATTCCTAATGGCGGCACCGTATAATATCCTTCCCAATAATGGCTGCAAATGTCTTCCAGGCCTGTCCAGTCCATGGGGGGGGGGGAGGCAGCCCATCTCCATGTTTTCGCGTATTTTAGTCTCAAGTAGGGGTGAGACGCGTCCTTAATCTCCCATGAGCTAGGGTATAACTGTAGCCATAGCAACCACCGCACTTGCCACGGGGGGCCCGGCAACACCGGGAGCCTAATAGTCTCCCTACATAAATAAAATATATATTTATGGCAATATACATTTTGTCCACTAGATGGAAGAATGGAAGAATCTCTCCATTAGAATGTTCTTCTGTAGAATCGTTCGTCGTCTATTCTGCACGCTGAACGTCGATCGTTCTGTCTCGGCGTAATCCGGGTTACGGTCGTCGTTTGGAGGTGAAAAATCGACTTTTTAGTAACAATTTCCGATGACTCCGATGAGTCCGGTGACTCTGCCTAGGCTGAGATGATGTCATCAGTCTGCTGCAGGCAGGAGGAAGCATTTCCTCAGTCCCCCCCCCCTCCCCCCCAGTGATGGAGATGAAGATACAGGAATTTATCTATTTGGAAACATTCTGAATTTTGACCACTAGATGGCGGTGAAGATACAGGAATTAATCTATTCGGAAGCATACCAGATTTTGGCCACTAGATGGAGCTGAAGATAGAAGAATCTTCATGATGGGCACAGGCTGCATTGGTCGGCAGAGGCTGCATGGTGGGCACAGGCTGCATGGTGGGCACAGGCTGCATGGTGGACACAGACTGCATGGTGGGCACAGGCTGCATGGTGGGCACAGGCTGCATGGTGAGCACAGGCTGCATGGTGGGCGCAGGCTGCATGGTGAGCGCAGGCTGCATGGTGGGCACAGGCTGCATGGTGGATACAGGCTGCATGGTGGGCACATTGTGTATGGTGGGCACAGGCTGCATGGTGAGCGCAGGCTGCATGGTGGGCACAGGCTGCATTGGGGACACAGGCTACATGGTGGATACAGGCTGCATGGTGGGCACATTGTGTATGGTGGGCACAGGCTGCATGGTGAGCGCAGGCTGCATGGTGGACACAAGGCTGGATGGTGGGTACAGGCTGCATGGTGTGCACAGGCTGTATGGTGGGTACCGGCTGCATGGAGGGCACAGGCTGTATGGTGGGCACAGGCTGTATGGTGGGCGCAGGCTGCATGGTGGATACAGGCTACATGGTGGATACAGGCTGCATGGTGGGCACATTGTGTATGGTGAGCGCAGGCTGCATGGTGAGCGCAGGCTGCATGGTGGACACAAGGCTGGATGGTGGACACAAGGCTGGATGGTGGACACAAGGATGTATGGTGGGCACAGGCTGGATGGTGGGCACAGGCTGGATGGTGGACACAGGCTGCATTGGTGGACACGGGCTGCATGGTGGGCACAGGCTGCATGGTGGGCACAGGTTGCATTGGTGGGCAGAGGCTGCATGGTATACACAGGCTGCATGGTGGGTACAGAATGCATGGTGGGAACAGGCAGGCTGTATGGTGAACACAGGCTGTATGGTGGGCACAGGCTGCATGTTGGGCACTGGCTGCATGGTGGGCACAGACTGCATGGTGGACACAGGGTGCATGGTGGGCACAGGCTGCATGGTGGGCACAGACTGAATGGTGGGCACAGGCTGCATTGGTGGGCACAAGGCTTGATGGTGGACACAGGCTGCATGGTGGGCAGAGGCTGCATGGTGGACACTGGCTGCATGTTGGACACTGGCTGCCTGTTGGACACTGGCTGCATGTTGGGCACCGGCTGCATGGTGGGTACAGGCTGCATTGGTGGGCACAGGCTGCATTTGTGGGCACAGATAAAGTTATTATTCATATTTATTTTTATAACTTATTTTATAATTCTGCATAAAACATTTAAGTGTCATTTCATTCGATAATTTATGAGGGCGTGTTTAGGGGCGGGGCAGGGTTGGGTGGGGCAATTGGTGGCGAGTAACCCTTGGGGCCTGGCTAGTAGCTCTGTTTTAATCCATTCAGAAACATATTGCATTTTGGCCACTAGATGGCGCCGGAGATACAGGAGTTCATCTATTTGAAGATAATCGGCAGACAATTGTCCGTGTCCGTGATACTTTTCTGGACAAGATTTTCGGGGGGGGGGGGGGTGTCCCCTTCTTCGAGGTCCCAGCTGTTGGGTCTTTGAGGAAGTGCACATCCCCCGGAAAGCACAATATTCAGCTTGCAGGAAGATTTCTGACTTTCATGCAATGAAAGTTAAGTGACGTGGGCGCGGTGCCCGGCTTGTTCACCCGATGGGCGTCGGTTACAATTTGGCCTCCTAATTATGGTATCGGTGTCATCGTCACTCCTTGGCACGGTGCCAGGCAAGACGTTAATGTATTCCATGGCAGAGCTACATAGTTGCATCTGGTTGAGAAAAAAAAAAAAGACACAACCTGGCGGCTCTCCAGAACTACAAGTCCCATCATGCCTCTGGGAGTCGTTGTAACTGCCAAGCCTTGCAATGCCTCATGGGAAATGTAGTTCCATAACAGCTGGAGGTCCCAGCAGGTTGCCTCCCCCCTGATCCAGTTCAACCAAGATAGAATAAAAGAGCCCGACTGTTCTTGACCTGATTTCCCCACGTGTGGCGCCAACTTTTGATGCCTCCCGTTCTGTATATATTATATATAAACTCTGACATTTCACAAGATGGGAACTTGAAAACAGGTTCTCCGAGAAGCTCTTTGGATTCCCTCACGAAGGTGGCAGCTCTATGATTCCTCAGCGCCATCATTTCTACACGAAGGCTGAGGGCTACGTCATGTCCAGGGTCCTTCTCTGAGGTCCTCCATTCTAAACCAGGCTTCATTCACCATTGGCTAAGGCAAGGGGGCGCCAAACGTTTCACACAAAGGGCCAGTTTATTGTCCTTCAGACTTTAGGGGGGCCGGATTGTGGCCAGCAGGGGCAGAACATGTCATATGCTTGGCATGAGTGAGAATAAATATGGCCTCAGGGTTGGTGGTCAATAGGAGTAGTGTTCCTATTAATAGGGGGAATAGTATCCCATCATTGGTATCGGTGGAAGAAATGGTGCCCCATTGTTGGTGTCAGTGGGAGGAATAGTGTCCCAAGGGCCTGATAAAGGCTAGCAAAGGGCCAGATCTGGCCCTCGGGCTGCAGTTTGGAGACCCCTGGTCTAGGGGATCTTTAAGCCCTTCAATACCGGGCACTTTCGCCCCCTTTCCTGGCCCAGGGCACTTTGAAGGACAATTGTCATGCAACACTGTACCCAATTTATATTTTTAGGATTTTTATTCACACAAATACAGTGCCTTGGAAAAGTATTCATACCCCTTGAAATTTTCCACATTTTGTCATGTTACAACCAAAAAAAGTAAATGTTTTTTTTTTTTTTTTAATGTGTGCAGAGGTCTTCCCTCCTATGAGGAACCTTTGAAGGTCCCGGCTGTCATGGATGTTCCACTTAATGGAGCGGGTGATTGAGGGACTGGCTGACCTAGGGATTTAAACTAACCTAGATTTGGACCCACCTAGAGAATTGGAGGGCTGCAATAATCTTCACTCCTAAGAGTAACCCTTGAGAATACTGGCTGCCATTGATGTTCTACTTGGTCCTAGAGTGAGCAAACTGCAGTTGTTCTTCACAATGGAGGCGGTGAGTGACCTAGGGATTTGGACTGAACTAGATTTGGACCTACCTAGGGAGTTAAAGGCCTGCAATGATCTTCACTCCTCAGAGGGACCCTTGAGGACCTTGGCTGCCATGGACCTTATACTTGGGTCCAGAGGAAGTAGGCTCTAGTTGTTCACCACAATGGAGGTGGAGAGTGACTGACCTAGGGATATGGACTTACCAAGATCTGGACTCACCTATGGAGTTGGAGGGCTGCAAGGATTTCCACTCCTAGGAGGAACCCTCGAGGACCCTGGCTGCCATGGACTTTCTACTTGGGTCCTGAGGAAGTAGGCTCTAGTTGTCCCCCACAATGGAGGTGGAGAGTGACTGACCTAGGGATATGGACTTACCAAGATCTGGACTCACCTATGGAGTTGGAGGGCTGCAAGGATTTCCACTCCTAGGAGGAACCCTCGAGGACCCTGGCTGCCATGGACTTTCTACTTGGGTCCTGAGGAAGTAGGCTCTAGTTGTCCCCCACAATGGAGGCGGAGAGTGACTGACTGACCTAGGGATTTGGATTTACCAAGATCTGGACTCACCTATGGAGTTGGAGGGCTGCAAGGATTTCCGCTCCTAGGAGGAACCCTTGAGGACCCTGGCTGCCATGGATGTTCTACTTGGGTCCTGAGGAAGTAGGCTCTAGTTGTCCCCCACAATGGAGGCGGAGAGTGACTGACTGACCTAGGGATTTGGATTTAACAAGATCTGGACCCACCTATGGAGTTGGAGGCCTGCAAGGATTTCCACTCCTAGGAGGAACTTTACTTAGGCCTAGAGAAAGCAAACTGTAGTTGTTCTTGAAAATGGAGGTGGCGAGTGACTGACTGACCCAGGGATATGGACAAACCTAGGAATTTCCCCTCCTGGAAGGAACCCTTGAAGGTCCTGGCTGCCACAAATGTTCTAGTTGGACCTAGAGGAACCAAACTGAAGTTATCACTCACAATGGAGGTGGTGAGTGACTTCCCTAGGGATTTGGGCCAACCTGGGGATTTAGATTGTAAGGATCTAAACTCCTTGAAGGCCCTGGCTTCCACAAGTATTCTACAAGGGCCTAGAAAAGCAAACTGCAGTTGCCCCCCACAATGGTAGTAGCGAGTGACCTATTGAGAGAAAAGTCAACAGAAGAACCTTTCCCAAGCTTGATATACCACTAGACTGTCAAGGAGCAACATTCTAGGTTTAGGTGTCCAGCCAGCTTAGTGTTTTGAGAGAGGGACCCAGAAAGTTTATAACGACATGAAGACGACCACAGACTGAGCTCCCTTACAGTGGGTTTGCTCCCTTTTTTTCAGGCAATCCCTAAAAGTTTATTTGTGGCCTTATTACCTTTTTTTTGTGTGTTGGCCATTGTTAAACGACTGTAAGTTTTTTTTAATTTTTATTTGATGTCTGTGTCCCATTGGGGAGATTTCCCTTAATTTCCCACCCTGGAGACACAACTGGTGAGTGACTGACTGACCTAGAGATTTGGACTGACCTAGGGATTTGGACTGACCTAGGGATTTGGACTGACCCAGGGATTTGAACCCACCTACAGAGTTTGAGGGCTGCAAGGATTTCCATACCTAGGTTTACTCCATTGGGGAGACTTCCTTTAACTTCCCATCCTGGAGACACAACTGGTAAATGACTGACTGACCTAGGGATTTGGACTGACCTAGGGATTTGGACTGACCTAGGGATTTGGACTGACCTAGGGATTTGGACTGACCCAGGGATTTGAACCCACCTACAGAGTTTGAGGGCTGCAAGGATTTCCATACCTAGGTTTACTCCATTGGGGAGACTTCCTTTAACTTCCCATCCTGGAGACACAACTGGTGAGTGACTGACTGACCTAGGGATTTGAACTGACCTAGGGATTTGGATTGACCTAAATTTGAACCCACCTACAGAGTTTGAGGGCTGCAAGGATTTCAATGCCTAGGTTTACTCTATTGGGCAGATCTCCTTTAATTTCCCATCCCGGAGACACAACTAGTGAGTGACTGACTGACCTAGGGATTTGGACTGACCTAGGGATTTGAACTGACCTAGAGATTTGGACTGACCTAGGGATTTGGACTGACCTAGGGATTTGGACTGACCTAGGGATTTGAACTGACCTAGAGATTTGGACTGACCTAGGGATTTGAACTGACCTAGGGATTTGGACTGACCTAGAGATTTGGACTGACCTAGGGATTTGGACTGACCTAGGGATTTGGACTGACCTAGGGATTTGGACTGACCTAGAGATTTGGACTGACCTAGGGATTTGGACTGACCTAGGGATTTGGACTGACCTAGAGATTTGAACTGACCTAGAGATTTGAACTGACCTAGGGATTTGAACTGACCTAGAGATTTGGACTGACCTAGTAATTTGGACTGATCTAGATTTGAATCCACTTACAGAGTTTGAGGGCTGGAAGGATTTCCATTCCTAGGTTTACTCCATTGGGGAGATCTCCTTTAATTTCCCATCCTGAAGACAAACCCAGAACTTAGAGAAAATCTCTGTAAAGAATTGGATCCACCATTAAAATAGGCATCCCCATTGGAAGATTTCCACATCTCCAGTTCTAGAAAGAACATTACTTTTTGTCCTGGTAAAGCCAATACAAAGAGACAGAGGGGCTCTCTACCCCCCCCCCCCCTTCCCAACTCTTCTAACTCTCCAATGCACCAATGAGAACTAGGAAAAACATTTTTAGATACAGATATTTAATGGGGGAGTTCAGTCACTTTGAAGTAGACCTCTTCTTTGAACCAAAAGACTCCAACAGACTCGAAAAAGCTGATAAATCTTTTAATAAAATAGAACACCAACACCAAGTATTACATACGGTATATATCACATATACATTGTTTTAATATTGCACATTAAATGAAGCCATTGACATCACATAAAGGTCACAGTTTTGAAGAAACTCAATGTCCAAACCAGCTCACCTTCCATAAGCTCTCATTGGATAGATGTTGGGTGCCCGACCAATGCCCTTCTCCAAGTTTGAAAACCACAATACTATATAGCTTGGGAATCACCACCCCCTTCCCTTTCCGTCACTCCAACTTGAGTTCTTCAGTAAAAGTTGAGGTTCAGTAAAAATGTTTTACTCCTTACTGAATCCCACCACGGCACCGGGTTCAATTTCTTTTCAGCAACTTGTCATGGAAAAATGATAGTTGAGCCGGGAGAATTAAGACGACTTTTCGGAAGTTCGGGGTTACTGGCCGGAGAGACCTGCAGTCATCGTGGTCATAGCACTGTTGGTTTGCTGGTGGATAAGTCACGTTTCCAGAAGGTCAGGCTTAAAATGGCACTCATTGTAAATTAAATTAATGACGTAGTTGGATTACACTCATTGGAAGACAAGAATCCGCGAAAAGAAAGGCAGCAATTAATAAGAAACTCAACAACCCTTCAAGGACACGCGATCAACCGCCATCTGGGGGTTCAAACTTTGGTCATTCGCTTATTTCCATGGCCATTTGAATGACATCCCAGTGGACTTTTGCTTCTCCTCCTTCTGAGAACTGGTATCACTAGAAGTTTTCACTCCAGAGGATGGGGGTGGGGATTTTTGAGATTCTTCAGCAGACTCTTCTGGTTTTGTTGAGGGTTGTTTACTTCTTGTGAGTGTTGGTGATTGTCGGGAAAGTTCATACAAAGGATAGTGACAAGGGCTCAGGTCTTGCTTTTGTGGGCCAGCTTCATGATGACTCTGTGTGGATGATAAACACAGATTTCCACCGGTGTGTTGTTCATAGGTTGACCAAGTAGTGGTCTTCTTTTCTTGGGTCGTTTGCTGTGTGGTGTCCTGACCTCCACTGGTGTGTGGTTCATAGGTTGACCAAGTAGTGGTCTTCTTTTCTTGGGTCGTTTGCTGTGTGGTGTCCTGACCTCCACTGGTGTGTGGTTCATAGGTTGACCAAGTAGTGGTCTTCTTTTGTTGGGTTGTTTGTGGTGTGGTGTCCTGCCCGCCACTGGTGTTTTGGACATAGCTTGAAGGTACTGTCTCTCTCTGGTCAATGTATTGTTGGGCCTTCAGAAACGAATGGGAGTATAGATCATCTTTATCTCCCTGGTGGAAGCTGGTTCCCCATATCTGGTGAGATGGTGTGCCACCTTCTGAGGTATAGGAATAATGTGTTTCGGTACGTCCACTCTGTTGGGCGGTTTTGTCACCTCCTTGAGAGGATTGAGGACTCTGCTGTGAGGTGGTCTGCCCTGTTGTGGTGTATTGGACATAACTTGAAGGTACTGTCTCTCTCTGGTCAATATGTTGCTGGGCCTCTAGGAATGAATGTGCATACGGATCAACCACGTTTTCTGGACTTTGGAAGTGACTGGTTCCCCATTTCTGGGTTGGATCCAGTTTCTGGGTTGAGTCTGGTTTCTGGGTTGGATCCAGTTTCTGAGTTGGATCTGGTTTCTTGGTTGGATCCAGTTTCTGAGTTGTGTCTGGTTTCTTGGTTGGATCCAGTTTCTGGGTTGGATCCAGTTTTTGAGTTGAGTCTGGTTTCTTGGTTGGGTCCAGTTTCTGAGTTGGGTCTGGTTTCTGGGTTGGAACCAGTTTTTGAGTTGAGTCTGGTTTCTTGGTTGGATCCAGTTTCTGGGTTGAGTCTGGTTTCTGGGTTGGATCCAGTTTCTGAGTTGAGTCTGGTTTCTGGGTTGGATCCAGTTTCTGAGTTGAGTCTGGTTTCTGGGTTGGATCCAGTTTCTGAGTTGAGTCTGGTTTCTGGGTTGGATCCAGTTTCTGAGTTGAGTCTGGTTTCTTGGTTGGATCCAGTTTCTGAGTTGAGTCTGGTTTCTGGGTTGGATCCAGTTTCTGAGTTGAATCTGGTTTCTGGGTTGGATCCAGTTTCTGGGTTGAGTCTGGTTTCTGGGTTGGATCCAGTTTCTGGGTTGAGTCTGGTTTCTGTGTGGAGTCTGATTTCTGGATGGAGTCTTTCTTCTGAGTTTGCCCTGGGTCTGGTTTCTGTGCAAAGCCTGGAACCTGAGTTAGGCTTTGCTTCTGTGGTGGATCTTCTTTCTGGGTTTTGTCAGACTTCTGATCTAAATCTGGCTTTTGGACTGGGTCTTGTTTCTGAGTGGGGTCTTCTTTTTTGGTCAGGTCTAGTTTCTGTGATACATATTGTTTTATGGTAGAGAACTGCAATGGGGTTGGGTCGTGTTTCTGGGCCTGATCTTGTTTCTGGGTCTGGTCTTGTTTCTGGGCCTGATCTTGTTTCTGGGCCTGATCTTGTTTCTGGGCCTGATCTTGTTTCTGGGTCTGGTCTTGTTTCTGGGTCTGGTCTTGTTTCTGGGTCTGGTCTTGTTTCTGGGTCTGGTCTTGTTTCTGGGCCTGATCTTGTTTCTGGGTCTGGTCTTGTTTCTGGTTCTGGTCTTGCTTCTGAGTGGAGACTTGTTTCTGGGTCTGGTCTAGTTTTTGGGTCTGATCCTGTTTAAGAGTGGAGTCTTTCTGGGTCTGATCTTGTTTTTGGGTGGTCTGGTCTTGCTTCTGAGTGGTGTCCTGTTTATGAGTGGAGTCTTTCTGGGCCTGATCTTGTTTCTGGGTCTGGTCTTGTTTCTGGTTCTGGTCTTGTTTCTGAGTGGAGACTTGTTTCTGGGTCTGGTCTAGTTTTTGGGTCTGATCCTGTTTATGAGTGGAGTCTTTCTGGGTCTGGTCTTGTTTCTGGGTCTGGTCTTGTTTCTGGGTCTGGTCTTGTTTCTGGGTTGAGTCTTGTTTCTTTGTCTGGTCTTGTTTCTTTGTCTGGTCTTGTTTCTGGGTGGTGTCCAGTTTATGAGTGGAGTCATGTTTCTGGGCCTGATCTGGTTTATGGGTCTGGTATTGCTTCTGAGTGGTGACTTGTACATGACTGGAGTCTTTCTGGGCCTGGTCCTGTTTCTGAATTGAGTCTTTTTTCTGGGTCTGGTCTTGTTTCTGGGTGGTGTCCTGTTTCTGGGTCTGGTCTTGTTTCTGGGTGGTGTCCTGTTTCTGGGTCTGGTCTTGTTTCTGGGTAGTGTCCTGTTTCTGGGTTTGGTCTTGTTTCTGAGTGGTGCCCTGTTTCTGGGTCTGGTCTTGTTTCTGCGTGGTGTCCTGTTTCTGGGTCTGGTCTTGTTTCTGGGTGGTGTCCTGTTTCTGAGTGGAGTCTTGTTTCTGGGTCTGGTCTTGTTTATGGGTGGTCTGGTCTTGCTTCTGAGTGGTGTCTTGTTTATGAGTGGAGTCTTTCAGGGTCTGGTCTTGTTTCTGGGTCTGGTCGTGTTTCTGGTCTTGTTTCTGGGTGGTGTCCTGTTTATGAGTGGAGTCTTTCTGGTTCTGGTCTTGTTTCTGGGTTGAGTTGTGTTTCTGTGTCTGGTCTTGTTTCTGGGTTGAGTCGTGTTTCTGTGTCTGGTCTTGTTTCTGGGTCTGATCCTGTTTAAGAGTTGAGTCTTTCTGGGCCTGCCCTTGTTTTTGGGTGGTGTCTTGTTTCTGGGTCTGGTCTTGTTTCTGAGTGGTCTGGTCTTGCTTCTGAGTGGTGTCTTGTTTATAAGTGGAGTCTTTCTGGCTCTGGTCTTGTTTCTGGGTGGTGTCCTGGTTATGAGTGGAGTCTTGTTTCTGGGTCTGGTCTTGTTTCAGTGTAGAGCCCTGCTTTGGGGTTGGCTCTTGTTTCGGAATTGAGTCTTTTTTCTGGGTTTGGTATTGTTTCTGAGTGAGGTCTTGTTTTGGGGTCTTGTCTTGTTTCTGAGTCTGATCCTGTTTAAGAGTGGAATCTTTCAGGACCTGGTCTTGTTTCTGGGTGGTGTCTTGTTTCTGGGTGGTGTCTTGTTTTTGGGTGGTCTGGTCTTGCTTCTGAGTGGTGTCTTGTTTATGAGTGGAGTCTTTCTGGGCCTGGTCTTGTTTCTGGGTTGAGTCTTGTTTCTGTGTATGGTCTTGTTTCTGGGTCTGATCCTGTTTAAGAGTGGAGTCTTTCTGGGCCTGGCCTTGTTTTTGGGTGGTGTCTTGTTTCTGGGTCTGGTCTTGTTTCTGGGTGGTCTGGTCTTGCTTCTGAGTGGTGTCTTGTTTATAAGTGGAGTCTTTCTGGCTCTGGTCTTGTTTCTGGGTCTGGTCTTGTTTCTGGCTCTGGTCTTGTTTCTGGCTCTGGTCTTGTTTCTGGGTGGTGTCCTGTTTATGAGTGGAGTCTTGTTTCTGGGTCTGGTCTTGTTTCAGTGTAGAGCCCTGCTTTGGGGTTGGCTCTTGTTTCGGAATTGGGTCTTTTTTCTGGGTTTGGTATTGTTTCTGAGTGAGGTCTTGTTTTGGGGTCTTGTCTTGTTTCTGAGTCTGATCCTGTTTAAGAGTGGAATCTTTCAGGACCTGGTCTTGTTTCTGGGTGGTGTCTTGTTGCTGGGTGGTGTCTTGTTTTTGGGTGGTCTGGTCTTGCTTCTGAGTGGTGTCTTGTTTATGAGTGGAGTCTTTCTGGGCCTGGTCTTGTTTCTGGGTTGAGTCTTGTTTCTGGGTATGGTCTTGTTTCTGGGTCTGATCCTGTTTAAGAGTGGAGTCTTTCTGGGCCTGGCCTTGTTTTTGGGTGGTGTCTTGTTTCTGGGTCTGGTCTTGTTTCTGGGTGGTCTGGTCTTGCTTCTGAGTGGTGTCTTGTTTATAAGTGGAGTCTTTCTGGGCTCTGGTCTTGTTTCTGGGTCTGGTCTTGTTTTCTGGGTGGTCTGGTCTTGCTTCTGAGTGGTGTCTTGTTTATAAGTGGAGTCTTTCTGGCTCTGGTCTTGTTTCTGGGTGGTGTCCTGTTTATGAGTGGAGTCTTGTTTCTGGGTCTGGTCTTGTTTCAGTGTAGAGCCCTGCTTTGGGGTTGGCTCTTGTTTCGGAATTGGGTCTTTTTTCTGGGTTTGGTATTGTTTCTGAGTGAGGTCTTGTTTTGGGGTCTTGTCTTGTTTCTGAGTCTGATCCTGTTTAAGAGTGGAATCTTTCAGGACCTGGTCTTGTTTCTGGGTGGTGTCTTGTTTCTGGGTGGTGTCTTGTTTTTGGGTGGTCTGGTCTTGCTTCTGAGTGGTGTCTTGTTTATGAGTGGAGTCTTTCTGGGCCTGGTCTTGTTTCTGGGTTGAGTCTTGTTTCTGGGTATGGTCTTGTTTCTGGGTCTGATCCTGTTTAAGAGTGGAGTCTTTCTGGGCCTGGCCTTGTTTTTGGGTGGTGTCTTGTTTCTGGGTCTGGTCTTGTTTCTGGGTGGTCTGGTCTTGCTTCTGAGTGGTGTCTTGTTTATAAGTGGAGTCTTTCTGGCTCTGGTCTTGTTTCTGGGTGGTGTCCTGTTTATGAGTGGAGTCTTGTTTCTGGGTCTGGTCTTGTTTCAGTGTAGAGCCCTGCTTTGGGGTTGGCTCTTGTTTCGGAATTGGGTCTTTTTTCTGGGTTTGGTATTGTTTCTGAGTGAGGTCTTGTTTTGGGGTCTTGTCTTGTTTCTGAGTCTGATCCTGTTTAAGAGTGGAATCTTTCAGGACCTGGTCTTGTTTCTGGGTGGTGTCTTGTTTCTGGGTGGTGTCTTGTTTTTGGGTGGTCTGGTCTTGCTTCTGAGTGGTGTCTTGTTTATGAGTGGAGTCTTTCTGGGCCTGGTCTTGTTTCTGGGTTGAGTCTTGTTTCTGGGTATGGTCTTGTTTCTGGGTCTGATCCTGTTTAAGAGTGGAGTCTTTCTGGGCCTGGCCTTGTTTTTGGGTGGTGTCTTGTTTCTGGGTCTGGTCTTGTTTCTGGGTGGTCTGGTCTTGCTTCTGAGTGGTGTCTTGTTTATAAGTGGAGTCTTTCTGGCTCTGGTCTTGTTTCTGGGTCTGGTCTTGTTTCTGGGTGGTCTGGTCTTGCTTCTGAGTGGTGTCTTGTTTATAAGTGGAGTCTTTCTGGCTCTGGTCTTGTTTCTGGGTCTGGTCTTGTTTCTGGGTGGTCTGGTCTTGCTTCTGAGTGGTGTCTTGTTTATAAGTGGAGTCTTTCTGGCTCTGGTCTTGTTTCTGGGTGGTGTCCTGTTTATGAGTGGAGTCTTGTTTCTGGGTCTGGTCTTGTTTCAGTGTAGAGCCCTGCTTTGGGGTTGGCTCTTGTTTCGGGATTGGGTCTTTTTTCTGGGTTTGGTCTTGTTTCTGAGTGAGGTCTTGTTTTGGGGTCTTGTCTTGTTTCTGAGTCTGATCATGTTTAAGAGTGGAGTCTTTCAGGACCTGGTCTTGTTTTTGGGTGGTGTCTTGTTTCTGGGTGGTGTCTTGTTTTTGTGTGGTCTGGTCTTGCTTCTGAGTGGTGTCTTGTTTATAAGTGGAGTCTTTCTGGGTCTGGTCTTGTTTCTGGGTCTGGTCTTGTTTCTGTGTGGTGTCCTGTTTATGAGTGGAGTCTTGTTTCTGGGTCTGGTCTTGTTTCAGTGTAGAGTCCTGCTTTGGGGTTGGCTCTTGTTTCAGGATTGGGTCTTTTTTCTGAGTTTGGTCTTGTTTCTGAGTGAGGTCTTGTTTTGGGGTCTTGTCTTGTTTCTGAGTCTGATCCTGTTTTAGAGTGGAGTCTTTTAGGACCTGGTCTTGTTTTTGGGTGGTCTGGTCTTGCTTCTGAGTGGTGTCTTGTTTATAAGTAGAGTCTTTCTGGGTCTGGTCTTGTTTCTGGGTCTGGTCTTGTTTCTGGGTCTGGTCTTGTTTCTGGGTCTGGTCTTGTTTCTGGGTCTGATCCTTTTTAAGAGTGGAGTCTTTCTGGACCTGGTCTTGTTTTTGGGTGGTGTCTTGTTTCTGTGTCTGGTCTTGCTTCTGAGTGGTGTCTTGTTTATGAGTGGAGTCTTTCTGGGTCAGGCCTTGTTTGTGGGTTGAGTCCTGTTTCTGAGTGGAGTGTTTTTTCTGGGTCTGGTCTTGTTTATGGGTGGTCTGGTCTTGTTTCTGGGTTGAGTCTTGTTTCTGGGTCTGATCTTGTTTCTGGGTCTGGTCTTGTTTATGGGTGGTCTGGTCTTGTTTATGGGTCTGATCCTGTTTAAGAGTGGAGTCTTTCTGGGCCTGGTCTTGTTTTTGGGTGGTGTCCTGTTTCTTGGTCTGGTCTTGCTTCTGAAAGGTGTCCTGTTTCTGAGTGGAGTCTTTTTTCTGGGCCTGGTCTTGTTTATGGGTGGTCTGGTCTTGCTTCTGAGTGGTGTCTTGTTTATGAGTGGAGTCTTTCTGGGTCTGGTCTTGTTTATGGGTGGTCTGGTCTTGTTTCTGGGTCTGGTCTTGTTTTTGGGGGGTGTCCTGTTTCTGAGTAGAGTCTTTTTTCTGGGTCTGATCTTGTTTATGGGTGGTCTGGTCTTGTTTGTGGGTTGATTCTTGTTTCTGGGTCTGGTCTTGCTTTTGAGTGGTGTCCTGTTTATGAGTGGAGTCTTTCTGGGCCTGGCCTTGTTTTTGGGTGGTGTCTTGTTTCTGGGTCTGGTCTTGTTTATGGGTGGTCTGGTCTTGCTTCTGAGTGGTGTCTTGTTTATAAGTGGAGTCTTTCTGGGTCTGGTCTTGTTTCTGGCTCTGGTCTTGTTTCTGGCTCTGGTCTTGTTTCTGGCTCTGGTCTTGTTTCTGGCTCTGGTCTTGTTTCTGGGTGTTGTCCTGTTTATGAGTGGAGTCTTGTTTCTGGGTCTGGTCTTGTTTCAGTGTAGAGCCCTGCTTTGGGGTTGGCTCTTGTTTCGGGATTGGGTCTTTTTTCTGGGTTTGGTCTTGTTTCTGAGTGACGTCTTGTTTTGGGGTCTTGTCTTGTTTCTGAGTCTGATCATGTTTAAGAGTGGAATCTTTCAGGACCTGGTCTTGTTTCTGAGTGGTGTCTTGTTTCTGGGTGGTGTCTTGTTTTTGGGTGGTCTGGTCTTGCTTCTGAGTGGTGTCTTGTTTATGAGTGGAGTCTTTCAGTGTCTGGTCTTGTTTCTGGGTCTGGTCTTGTTTCTGTGTGGTGTCCTGTTTATGAGTGGAGTCTTGTTTCGGGATTGGGTCTTTTTTCTGAGTTTGGTCTTGTTTCTGAGTGAGGTCTTGTTTTGGGGTCTTGTCTTGTTTCTGAGTCTGATCCTGTTTTAGAGTGGAGTCTTTTAGGACCTGGTCTTGTTTTTGGGTGGTGTCTTGTTTCTGGGTCTGGTCTTGTTTTTGGGTGGTCTGGTCTTGCTTCTGAGTGGTGTCTTGTTTATAAGTGGAGTCTTTCTGGGTCTGGTCTTGTTTCTGGGTCTGGTCTTGTTTCTGGGTCTGGTCTTGTTTCTGGGTCTGATCCTTTTTAAGAGTGGAGTCTTTCTGGACCTGGTCTTGTTTTTGGGTGGTGTCTTGTTTATGAGTGGAGTCTTTCTGGGTCAGGCCTTGTTTGTGGGTTGAGTCCTGTTTCTGAGTGGAGTCCTTTTTCTGGGTCTGGTCTTGTTTATGGGTGGTCTGGTCTTGTTTCTGGGTTGAGTTTTGTTTCTGGGTCTGGTCTTGTTTCTGAGTGGTGTCTTGTTTATGAGTGGAGTCTTTCTGGGTCTGATCTTGTTTCTGGGTCTGGTCTTGTTTATGGGTGGTCTGGTCTTGTTTATGGGTCTGATCCTGTTTAAGAGTGGAGTCTTTCTGGGCCTGGTCTTGTTTTTGGGTGGTGTGCTGTTTCTGGGTCTGGTCTTGTTTCTGAGTGGTGTCTTGTTTATGAGTGGAGTCTTTCTGGGTCTGATCTTTTTTCTGGGCCTGGTCTTGTTTATGGGTGGTCTGGTCTTGTTTGTGGGTTGATTCTTGTTTCTGGGTCTGGTCTTGCTTTTGAGTGGTGTCCTGTTTATGAGTGGAGTCTTTCTGTGTCTGGTCTTGTTTGTGGGTTGAGTCTTGTTTCTGGGTCTGGTCTTGTTTGTGGGTGGTCTGGTCTTGTTTATGGGTCTGGTCTTGTTTTTGGGTGGTCTGGTCTTTTTTCTGGGTCTGGTCTTGTTTATGGGTGGTCTGGTCTTGTTTCTGGGATGAGTCTTGTTTCTGGGTCTGGTCTTGTTTGTGGGTTGAGTCCTGTTTCTGAGTGGAATCTTTTTTCTGGGTCTGATCTTGTTTATGGGTGGTCTGGTCTTGTTTATGGGTCTGGTCTTGTTTTTGGGTGGTGTCCTGTTTATAAGTAGAGTCTTTCTGGGTCTGGTCTTGTTTCTGGGTGGTGTCCTGTTTCTGAGTGGATTCTTTCTGGGTCTGGTCTTGTTTTTGGGTGGTGTCCTGTTTATGAGTGGAGTCTTTCTGGGTCTGGTCTTGTTTCAGTGTAGAGCCCTGCTTTGGGGTTGGCTCTTGTTTCTGAATTGAGTCTTTTTTCTGGGTCTGGTCTTGTTTCTGGGTCTGATCCTTTTTAAGAGTTGAGTCTTTCTGGGCCTGGTCTTGTTTTTGGGTGGTGTCTTGTTTCTGGGTCTGGTCTTGTTTATGGGTGGTCTGGTCTTGCTTCTGAGTGGTGTCTTGTGTATGAGTGGAGTCTTTCTGGGCCTGGTCTTGTTTCTGGGTTGAGTCTTGTTTATGAGTGGAGTCTTTCTGGGTCTGGTCTTGTTTCAGTGTAGAAGACTGCATTGGGGTTGGCTCTTGTTTCTGAATTGAGTCTTTTTTCTGGGTTTGGTCTTGTTTCTGGGTGGTGTCCTGTTTCTGGGTCTGGTCTTGTTTCTGGGTGGAGTCTTGTTTCTGGGACTGGTCTTGTTTCTGGGACTGGTCTTGTTTCTGGGTGGTGTCTTGTTTTTGGGTGGTGTCTTGTTTCTGGGTCTGGTCTTGTTTATGGGTGGTCTGGTCTTGCTTCTGAGCGGTGTCTTGTTTATGTATGGAGTCTTGTTTCTGGACCTGGTCTTGTTTTTGAACCTGGTCTTGTTTCTGGGTCTGGTCTTGTTTCTGGGTGGTGTCCAGCTTTTGGGTGTACTCTTGTTTCTGGGTCTGTCCTTGGTCTAGTTTCTGTGTAAAGCCTTGAATCTGGCTTAGGCTTTGCTTATGTTGTGTATCTTCTTTCTGAGTTGGGTCCGGTTTCTGTGTAGGGCCAGCTTTCTGGACTTGGTTCTGGGTGGAGTCTTCTTTTTTGCTTAGATCTAGTTTCTTGGTTGGGTCTTGTTGCACTGTAGAGTAATGTATCGGGGTTAAGTTTAGCTTAAGAATTGAGAATGTGTTCTTATTGGAGTCTTGTTTCTGGTTGGGGTCTTGTTTCTGGGTCTGGTCCTGCTTCTGGGACTGATCTTGTTTCTGGGTGGGGTCTTGTTTCTGGCTTGTGTCTTGTTTCTGGGTCTGGTCTTGCTTCTGGGACTGATCTTGTTTCTGGGTGGGGTCTTGTTTCTGGGTCTGGTCTTGCTTCTGGGACTGATCTTGTTTCTGGGTGGGGTCTTGCTTCTGGGTCTGGTCTCGTTTCTGAGTTGGGTCTTGCTTCTGGGTTGGGTCTTGCTTCTGGGTCTGGTCTTGTTTCTGAGTCTGATCCTGTTTATGAGTGGAGTCTTTCTGGGTCTGGTCTTGTTTCTGGGTGGAGTTTTGTTTCTTGGACTGGTCTTGTTTTTGGGTCTGATCCTGTTTAAGAGGGGAGTCTTTCTGGGCCTGGTCTTGTTTCTGGGTGGTCTGGTCTTGCTTCTGAGTGGTGTCTTGTTTATGAGTGGAGTCTTTCTGGGTCTGGTCTTGTTTCTGGGTGGAGTCTTGTTTCTGGGTCTGGTCTTGTTTTTGGGTCTGATCCTGTTTAAGAGGGGAGTCTTTCTGGGTCTGGTCTTGTTTCTGGGTGGTCTGGTCTTGCTTCTGAGTGGTGTCTTGTTTATGAGTGGAGTCTTTCTGGGTCTGGTCTTGTTTCTGGGTTGAGTCTTGTTTCTGGGTTAATTCTTGTTTCTGGGTGGTGTCCTGTTTATGAGTGGAGTCTTGTTTCTGGGTCTGGTCTTGTTTCAGTGTAGAGCACTGCTTTAGGGTTGGCTCTTGTTTCTGAATTGAGTCTTGTTTCTGGGTCTGATCCTGTTTAAGAGTGGAGTCTTTCTGGGTCTGGTCTTGTTTTTGGGTGGTCTGGTCTTGTTTATGAGTGGAGTCTTTCTGGGTCTGGTCTTGTTTTTGGGTGGTCTGGTCTTGTTTATGAGTGGAGTCTTTCTGGGTCTGATCTTGTTTTTGGGTGGTCTGGTCTTGCTTCTGAGTGGTGTCTTGTTTAAGATTGGAGTTTTTCTGGGCCTTGTCTTGTTTCTGGGTTGAGTCCTGTTTCTGAGTGGAGTCTTTCTGGGCCTGGTCTTGTTTCTGGGTTGAGTCTTGTTTCTGGTCTTGATTATGAGTGGAGTCTTTCTGGGTCTGGTCTTGTTTCTGGGTCTGGTCTTGCTTTTGAGTGGTGTCTTGTTTATGAGTGGAGTCTTTCTGGGCCTGGTCTTGTTTCTGGGTTGAATCTTGTTTCTGGCCTTGTTTCTGGGTGGTGTCCTGTTTATGAGTTGAGTCTTGTTTCTGGGTCTGGTCTTGTTTCAGTGTAGAGCACTGCTTTAGGGTTGGCTCTTGTTTCTGAGTTGAGTCTTTTTTCTGGGTTTGGTCTTGTTTCTGTGTCTGATCCTGTTTAAGAGTGGAGTCTTTCTGGGCCTGGTCTTGTTTATGAGTGGATTCTTTCTGGGTCTGGTCTTGTTTTTGGGTTGTCTGGTCTTGTTTATGAGTGGAGTCTTTCTGGGTCTGGTCTTGTTTATGGGTGGTCTGGTCTTGCTTCTGAGTGGTGTCTTGTTTAAGAGTGGAGTCTTTCTGGGCCTGGTCTTGTTTCTGGGTTGAGTCCTGTTTCTGAGTAGAGTCTTTCTGGGCCTGGTCTTGTTTCTGGGTTGAGTCCTGTTTCTGAGTGGAGTCTTTCTGGGCCTGGTCTTGTTTCTGGGTTGAGTCCTGTTTCTGAGTGGAGTCTTTCTGGGCCTGGTCTTGTTTCTGGGTTGAGTCTTGTTTCTGGTCTTGTTTATGAGTGGAGTCTTTCTGTGTCTGGTCTTGTTTCTGGGTCTGGTCTTGCTTCTGAGTGGTGTCTTGTTTATGAGTGGAGTCTTTCTGGGCCTGGTCTTGTTTCTGGGTTGAGTCTTGTTTCTGGTCTTGTTTCTGGGTGGTGTCCTGTTTATGAGTGGAGTCTTGTTTCTGGGTCTGGTCTTGTTTCAGTGTAGAGCACTGCTTTAGGGTTGGCTCTTGTTTCTGAATGGAGTCTTTTTTCTGGGTTTGGTCTTGTTTCTGGGTCTGATCCTGTTTAAGAGTGGAGTCTTTCTGGGTCTGGTCTTGTTTTTGGGTGGTCTGGTCTTGCTTCTGAGTGGTGTCCTGTTTTTGAGTGGAGTCTTTCTGGGTCTGGTCTTGTTTTTGGGTGGTCTGGTCTTGTTTATGAGTGGAGTCTTTCTGGGTCTGGTCTTGTTTCTGGGTCTGGTCTTGCTTCTGACTGGTGTCTTGTTTAAGAGTGGAGTCTTTCTGGGCCTGGTCTTGTTTCTGGGTTGAGTCTTGTTTCTGGTCTTGTTTCTGGGTGGTGTCCTGTTTATGAGTTGAGTCTTGTTTCTGGGTCTGGTCTTGTTTCAGTGTAGAGCACTGCTTTAGGGTTGGCTCTTGTTTCTGATTTGAGTCTTTTTTCTGGGTTTGGTCTAGTTTCTGGGTCTGATCCTGTTTAAGAGTGGAGTCTTTCTGGGCCTGGTCTTGTTTCTGGGTGGAGTCTTGTTTCTGGTCTTGTTTATGAGTGGAGTCTTTCTGGGCCTGGTCTTGTTTCTGGGTTGAGTCTTGTTTCTGGTCTTGTTTCTGGGTGGTGTCCTGTTTATGAGCAGAGTTATCTTGTTTTTGTGTTGAGTCTTTATTGTCCTTGTCTTGGGTTTGCCCATGTTTCTTTTTTGGGTCTTCTTCTAAGGGTGGGTCTTGTTTCGCCTTTGAATCTTGCTTCCCTGTAGAACTTTGAGTTTCTTTAGCATCTTGTTTGCTGATTTGATCTTCTTTTTGGGTTGGCTCATGTTTCTCTTTTGGTTCATCTTTCTGGACTACGTGACTTGGCGTCTGTTTGGGATCTTGCTTCTGGAAATACTTTATAAATGAAGGGCATTGTTTCTCTTCTGGGTCACGTGGACAACTGGGATTTTTCTTCTCAGCTGGATATTGCTTTGCAGTTTCACCCAGTTTCAGTGTAGGTTGAGGTTCTAATTTCTTAGTTGGGTCTTCTTTCAGGGCGGGATATTGTTTGTTTTCTGAGTCTTTTGCCGATTTTATCTCTTGTTTCTCGGCTGGTAAGGTTGGCTGAGGTTGGTCTTGCTTTGGGGTAGTTTGGTCTTTCTGGGTTGAGTCTGATTTCTGTGTTTGGTCTTTTACTGGTCTTGGACTTGTTGGTTGGCTTTGATCTTGTTTCGGTGTTGAGTCTGATTTCTGTGTTTGGTCTTTTACTGGTCTTGGACTTGTCGATTGTTCGGTCAGCGGTGGGTCATTTTTCTGGGTTGAGTGTGATTTCCAGATTGGTGCCAAAATCTGGCATTGATCTTTTGGCGTTGAGTCCTGTTTCAGTGTGGGTTGTTTTCCCAGTGTTGCGTCATCTTTTGGTGTTGCATCCACTTTCTGCGTTTGGTCTTTTCCTGGTCTTGGACTTGTTGGTTGGCTTTGATCTTGTTTCGGGGTTGATTCTGATTTCTGTGTTTGGTCTTTTCCTGGTCTTGGACTTGTTGGTTGGCTTTGATCTTGTTTCGGGGTTGACTCTAGTTTAAATGCTTGGTCACTTTTCTGAGTGGAGTCTTTCTCCTTGGTTGATTCTTGTTTCTTTGTAACATCAGCTTTCTCCTTGGAATCTTGTTTTTGTCCTGGATCGTGTTTTATTGTCAAATCTTTCTGTGCTGGATCTTGTTTCTGGACTGGCTCTTTTTTTGATATTGGCTCTTTTTCCTTTGTTAGGTCAAGCTTTTGAGTTGGGTCTTGTTTATATGCGGGGTCGGTCTTCTGGAGGGGATCTTCTTTAGTGGTGAGATCTTGTTTCTGTTTAGGATCTTGTCCAAGATCTTTCTTGTGAACAGAGTGATGTGTCTGGTGTGGTTTTTCCTGATCCTGCTTCTGGGCAGAACTTCCCTTTGTGGTCACATCTTGCTTTTGAGTTTGAAGCTGGCCGTGTTCTGACTCTTTTTGTGGTGACTTTGTAGCTGTAGCAGTTGATGTCTTTAGTCCTTTCCTAGAAGCACAAATGTCGCAGCCTCTCTTGGTCCTCAGGGCTTCGAAATAAGCAACTGCGACCTTGGACACTAGTTCCAGGAACTCTTGAAAGTCCACCACCCCATCTTTGTTCCTATCCAGAGCTTTAAGGATTTTTTCAATGGTCTGGGGGTCATTGGAATCCTGAAAGAAGAAATAAAAATAACAAATCAGGACTCAGACCCATAACCATCTGCAGGGCTGGACTGGGACAAAAATTTGGCCCTGGACTTCATCCAGACTGGCCCACTTTGACAGATGACAGGTCTCTCCCATGCCGGCCGGACAAACCCGCCTCCCGGCCAGCCACCCAAGCCCCCCCTTCACTAGCCATTAGCCATTCTATATTATTTCTCTTATAGACAGTACCAGTGGGGAAGCTATGCATTTCACCCACGGCAAAGAATCAGTTTGGCGCTCCCCCTCATAATGGGACAACATTAGGCAGGAAAGTGAAAAACACCCAGGTCATAGCTGTTGAGTCAGCGGCCTGTGCCCTCCCCTATGCCCCATGTGCTCATCTGTTCCCCCATGCTACTCTGGTCCCCCATGCTTATCTGTTCCCCTATGCTCCTCTGGTCCCCCCATGCTCCTCTGATCCCCCTATGCTAATCTGGTCCCCCCATGCTTCTCTGGTCCCCCGCCATGCTGCTCTGGTCCCCGTGTGCTCTTTTAGTTCCCCCCATGCTCCGCTGTTCCCCCTATGCTCCTCTGTTCCCCCATGCTCCTTTGGTCTCCCTATTCTCCTCTGGTCCCCCGTATGCTCCTCTGGTCCCCCCATGCTCCTCTGGTCCCCCCATGCTCCTTTGGTCCCCCCATGCTGTTCTGGTCCCCCCATGCTGTTCTGGTCCCCCCATGCTGTTCTGGTCCCCCCCATGCTGTTCTGGTCCCCCCATGCTCCTCTGTTCCTCCCCATGATCCTCTGGTTCCCAAGCATTCTCCTCTGTTCCCCCCCATGCTGCTCTGATCCCCCCGCATGCTTCTCTGGACCTCTATGCTCCTCTCTTTCCTTCAATGCTGCTCTGGTCCCCCATATGCTCCTCTCTTCCCCTCCCATGCTTCTCTGGTCCCCCATATTCTCACCCCACCACAGGCTTCTCTGGTCCCCCATATTCTCACCCCACCACAGGCTTCTCTGGTCCCCCATATGCTCACCCCCCCGCAGGCTCCTCTGGTCCCTCTTATGCTCCTCATTCCCCCCATGCTTCTCTGGTCCCTCATATGCTCATTGCTCACCCCCATGCTGCTCTGGTCCCCTATATGCTCACCCCACCAGACTTCTCTGGTCACCCATATGCTCATCGCTCCCCCCCCCATGCTGCTCTGATCCCCTCCGGTCCTCTGCCTCCCCCCTTAGTTATGCAGCATGACTGAATACAGACATGCTCCTCGGGAGTCGGCACTGAGAAGCTCATCATACGATCCGGAAGGAGGGCTCAGCTGTGACATAAGCTTCCTTGGCACTTGTTCTCCTGCATTTTCCTCTTTCTCTTCCTCTTCTCCTGCATCCCCCCGCTCTCCATCCTGTCTGCTGCCGCGGAGAATCTAGCTGGAGAGCGGGGGGAGGAAAAAGCAGGGGAACGAGTGCCGAGGAAGCTGTCACAGCTGAGCCCTCCTTCCGGATCGTATGATGAGCTTCTCCGTGCCGAGGAGCGTGTCTGTATTCAGTCGTGCTGCATGTCTAAGCCAGGGAGACGAGGTGAGCGGCACTGAAACCGGCCCACTGAGCCATCGGCCCACCGGGAAACTCCCGATGGCCAGTACATGCCTGACCGTCTGTGTGGTCAAAAACCACACAGACAGTCAAGAATTTCACCCAACACCAGAATGCCGCCATCGATGGTAAGACTAAAAACGGCAACATGGCCTTGCTTGTCCAGGTTTCTATTCTCATTCCGTCGCCTCCCTCCCATCCCATGCCCGTAATTGGCTGATTGTTGATGACACCATTGCCACGATGGTATAAGAGGCGGCCAGTCTAGGGCATTTATAGAACAGTGGTGGTCCGTCCATAGAGGGCGCTGGAGCGCCGCCCCCTCTGGCTCTCACCGCCACTGAGTCTAATAACATAGGTCCATGCATTGCACGAATCTATGTTATTATCGCCGCTGCCGCTGTTCTATTCCGACGTTCGGCGCTCATGTCCGGCCATCTGAATAACGGCAGCTGGTTGGCTGTACGGAAGTGTCTTTTAGAGCCAGCGGCTCTGATAGGCTTTCCCAGTACAGCCCTCGGGTCCGGGAAGCTTATCCTCGGAACGTACAGGCTGTGCCCTCCTTGGATAAGACTGACAGGCGTCTCAGCCAATCAGGTTGGCCGGTTCTGGCTACCAGTAACCTGATTGGCTGAGACGCCTGTCAGTCATCGAGGGCGGGAGAAGACATTGTGGGACGTGGATGCCTGACTCCAGTAAAGGTAAGTGCCTGGCGTGGGGGGGGGGGGAAGGAGCACTTTACAGGGCACAGCAGCAACATCAATGGGCACAGTGGTGACAATAGGCACAGTGGGGACAATGGGCACAGTGGGGACAATGGGCACAGTGGCGACAATAGGCACAGTGGGGACAATGGGCACAGTGGGGACAAAAGGCACAGTGGGGACAATAGGCACAGTGGGGACAATGGGCACAGTGGGGACAAAAGGCACAGTGGGGACAATAGGCACAGTGGGGACAATGGGCACAGTGGCGACAATAGGCACAGTGGGGACAATGGGCACAGTGGGGACAAAAGGCACAGTGGGGACAATAGGCACAGTGGGGACAATGGGCACAGTGGGGACAAAAGGCACAGTGGGGACAATAGGCACAGTGGGGACAATGGGCACAGTGGGGACAATGGGCACAGTGGGGACAAAAGGCACAGTGGGGACAATAGGCACAGTGGGGACAAAAGGCACAGTGGGGACAAAAGGCACAGTGGGGACAAAAGGCACAGTGGGGACAAAAGGCACAGTGGGGACAATAGGCACAGTGGGGACAATGGGCACAGTGGGGACAATGGGCACAGTGGGGACAATGGGCACAGTGGCGACAATAGGCACGGTGGCGACAAAAGGCACAGTGGGGACAATGGGCACAGTGGGGACAATGGGCACAGTGGGGACAATGGGCACAGTGGGGACAATAGGCACAGTGGGGACAATGGGCACAGTGGGGACAATGGGCACAGTGGGGACAATGGGCACAGTGGCGACAATAGGCACGGTGGCGACAAAAGGCACAGTGGGGACAATGGGCACAGTGGGGACAATGGGCACAGTGGGGACAAAAGGCACAGTGGGGACAATGGGCACAGTGGGGACAAAAGGCACAGTGGGGACAATAGGCACAGTGGGGACAATAGGCACAGTGGGAATAATTGGCACATCGGCGACCATTAAAGGGCACAGTGGTGACAATTGATGGCACAGAGTGGCTGCGTTTGATGGGCACAGTGAGGCTGGAATTTTTTTTTTCCGTTTGCGCCCCCCCAACATTTTTGAGCACCAGCCGCCACTGTTATAGAATCTTCCTTATATGGGGGTGTGGGCCCCATACTGTTTAAAGGGGAGGTTCCCCTAAAAAGAAACTTTTAACATTGCCTGTCTCTTCTTAATAAGATGTAGAATCGGCTGGTAGTTTAAAAAAAAAACGTCCGTACATACCATTTTCGGCATGTAGTCTCACCGCCGCTTCCGGGTCTGGCGGCCGGGGATGGGCGGGCCTACTTAAATGACAGGCATCCGATCGACGCATACAGCGCGTCACGAGATGCCGAAAGAAGCCGAACGTTGGTGCGCATGCGCCGTATAGAGCCGCACCAACGTTCGGCTTCTTTCGGCATCTCGTGACGCGCTGTATGCGTCGATCGGATGCCTGTCCCCACACATCAGACCCGGAAGCGGCGGTGAGACTACATGCCGAAAATGGTATGTACGGGCGTTTTTTTTTTTAATCTACCAGCCGATTCTACATCTTATTAAGAAGAGACAGGCAATGTTAAACGTTTCTTTTTAGGGGAACCTCCCCTTTAACACCTTATTAAGGCTCGGACTTCATGGCGCCCCTGTGTGCCCGTTAGTTGGTCTCCCAATACCCCACTAGGGGTGAACCCCTCACCACCTGAATCTTTCACCTTCACAGATCCCAATGTTTGGGGGTAAGTACCTCAACCCAACCTGCAGAAATGGCACCATGAGAACGTTTGATTCTCTGGCCCTTTGCTTGCTGTTACCCGGCCCTTGGGGCAAAATTCCTTCCACTGACACCAAAGACAGGGTACTATTCCCCCTCCTGACACCAATGATGGGGCACTAGTCTTCCCACTGACGCCAATCAGTGCCCACCAGTGCTGCCAATCAGTGCCCATCAATCAGTGCCCATCAGTGCTTTCTCATCACTGTCACCTATCATTGCTTCCCACCAGTGCTCATCAGTGCCACCTATCAGTGCAGGCAAACAGTTCCCATCAATCAGTGCCCACCAATGCTGCCAAACAGTGCCCACTAGTGCTGCCAATCAGTTCCCATCAATCAGTGCCCACCAATGCTGCCAATCAGTGCCCATCAGTGCTACTCATTAGTGTCACCTATCAGTGTTGCCTACCAGTGCCTATCAGTGCCCTTCAGAGCTGCCTATCACTGCCCATTAGTGACACCTATCAGAGCTCACCAGTGCTGACAGTTAGTGCCCATCAGTGCTGACAAACAGTGCCCATCAGCACCCTTCAGTGCCGACTATCAGTGCCCATCAGAGCCACCTACCAGGGCCTATCAGTGCCCATAAGTGCCACCTACCAGTGCCTATCAGTGCACATCAGTGCCACCTATTAGTGCCGCCAGTGCGGCCAATCAGTTCCCATCAATCAGTGCCCATCAATGCTGCCAATCAGTGCCCATCAGTGCCTATCATTAATTTCACCTATCAGTGTTGCCTACCGGTGCCTATCAGTGCCCTTCAGAGCTGCCTATGACTGCCCATTAGTGCCCACCGGTGATGACAAACAGTCCTCATCAGTGCTGACAAACAGTGCTCATCAGTGCCAACTATCAGTGCCCATCAGAGCCACCTACCAGTGCCCATCAGTGCGGCATATCAGTGCACATCAGTGCCACCTATTAGTGCCACCAGTGCGACCAATCAGTGCCCAGTGTGGCTAATCAGTGCCCTCCAGTGCTGCCAATCAATGCCCTTCAGTGCCTATTCATCAGTGTCACCTATCAGTGCCCACCAGTGCTGCCTATCAGTGCCCACCAGTGTGGAAAATCAGTGCCCACTAGTGGTGCCAATCAATGCCCTTCAGTGCCTATTCATCAGTGTCACCTATCAGTGCCCACCAGTGCTGCCTGTCAGTGCCCACCAGTGTGGAAAATCAGTGCCCACCAGTGCTTCCAACCAGTGCCCTTCAGCCATGCCTATCAGTGCTGCCTCATCAGTGCCCACAAGGGCTGCCAATCAGTGCCATCTACCAGGGCCTATCAGTGCCCTTCTGTGCCGCCTAACAGAGCCAAACAGTGCTGCCTCATCAGTGCCCATCAGTGCCGCCTCATTAATGTACATCAGTAAAGGAGAAAAATTACCTGTTGGCAAAATATGTATTGCAAACTTTTTAGAACTTTTTTTCATTTGTTTAGCTAAAAAAAAATTAAAATAAAACCCCAATAAAAATCCCAGTGGTGATTAAATACCACCAAGAGAAATCTCTGGGTGCAGCGTCGCACGACCGCGCAATTGTCATTGAAAATGTGACTGCGCTGAAAGCTGAAAATTGGCCTGGGCAGGAAGGGGGGGGTCAAAATACCCGGAATTACAGTGATTTATCATCATCATCAAAAAAATAAATAAATTGCAAAAAAAAAAACACCAAGAATGTTGTAAAAAAAACAGGAAAATTACGGTAAATATTTGATCCAATTTTCTATTTTTGCGTCTTTTCTTTTTTTTTTTAGTAAGTATTTTTTTTTTTTTCCATCGTCAATATCGGCGCTGCAGCTACCTGGAGATTTCCTCCTTTGTTTAGAAAGGTTGAACAGTTACACCCTAGAAATGTTACACCCTCACAGCCCGGGAAACACCCTACGAAAAAAAAAAAAAAAAAATTCCCAAAATATTTCTCACATGTCATCCGGTTGTGCAGGTAAATTTAAATCACACTCCCTGTATTTATATATAAATAGCGCCGTTAAGTAGGTCAAAGTTCTGCTTTTAATATTATATTTTTTTAACCACTTGATGTCATTTTTATTTTTTTTTATTTTATGATTTATTTGTTTATATTATTTATTTTAAAAAAATGTTTCCTGCTTAATTAGCTGCTTTGGAGGGCATGGGAGGCATCAGGGGGCTTAACAAACCCCTTATGTTACCTGCCCATGCTACCACATAGGGGGATTGTTAGCCCCTTGTGATAACAGTAATATATATATATATATATAACAATTAAAACACATATCAGAGTTTAAAAAAAAAAAAAAAAAAAATGGGCCACAAAGACTGTAGTACGTATAATCCAAAAAAAAAAAATCGAAATGTGTAAAAAAATAAAAAAAAAATTGTAACAAATTTAAATAATTAAAATAATAATTGCAATAAATAAATATTTATGGATTATTATAAATAAATAATTATTTATTAATATGTGGCCTGGGGTGCACAGCAAAGACTTTAGTACTTATAATCCAATTGCAATAAATAAATATTTATCAATTAATATATTAATTAATTATTATATATATTTTTATGATTTATTTATTTATTTATATTATTATTAATCCAATCGCAATAAATAAATATTTATAAATTAATATATGAATTAATTATTATATATATTTTTTATGATTTATTTATTTATATTATTATTTATTTTAAACTGCTTGACTAGCTGCTTTGGAGGGCATGGGAGGCATCAGGGGGCTTAATAAACCCCTTATGTTACCTGCCCATGCTACCACATAGGGGGATTGTTAGCCCCTTGTGATAACAGTAATATTTAAAAAAAAAAAAAATTAAAACACATATCAGAGTTTAAAAGAAAAAAAAATGGGCCACAAAGACTGTAGTACGTATAATAATAAAAAAAAAAATCGAAATGTGTAAAAAAAAAAAAAAAATTATAGCAAATTTAAATAATTAAAATAATAATTGCAATAAATAAATAAATATTTATTGATTATTATAAATAAATAATTATTTATTAATATGTGGCCTGGGGTGCACAGCAAAGATGGTAGTACTTATAATCCAATCGCAATAAATAAATATTTATCAATTAATATATTAATTAATTAATATATATATATTTTTATGATTTATTAATTTATTTATATTATTATTTATTTTAAACTGTTTCCTGCTTGACTAGCTGCTTTGGAGGGCATGGGAGGCATCAGGGGGCTTGATAAACCCCTTTTATGGATTATTATAAATAAATAATTATTTATTAATATGTGGCCTGGGGCGCACAGCAAAGACTGTAGTACTTATAATCCAATTGCAATAAATAAATATTTATCAATTAATATATTAATTAATTATTATATATATTTTTTATGATTTATTTATTTATATTATTATTAATCCAATCGCAATAAATAAATATTTATAAATTAATATATGAATTAATTATTATTATATATATTTTTTATGATTTATTTATTTATATTATTATTTATTTTAAACTGCTTGACTAGCTGCTTTGGAGGGCATTGGGAGGCATCAGGGGGCTTAATAAACCCCTTATGTTACCTGCCCATGCTACCACATAGGGGGATTGTTAGCCCCTTGTGATAACAGTAATATTTAAAAAAAAAAAAATTAAAACACATATCAGAGTTTTTTAAAAAAAAAGGGACCACAAAGACTGTAGTACGTATAATCCCCCAAAAAAAAAAAAAAAAAAATCTAAATGTGTAAAAGAAAAAAATGTATAATACATTTAAATAATTAAAATAATAATTGCAATAAATAAATATTTATGGATTATTATAAATAAATAATTATTTATTAATATGTGGCCTGGGGTGCACAGCAAAGACGGTAGTACTTATAATCCAATCGCAATAAATAAATATTTATCAATTAATATATTAATTAATTAATATATATATTTTTTATGATTTATTTATTTATATTATTATTTATTTTAAACTGTTTCCTGCTTGACTAGCTGCTTTGGAGGGCATGGGAGGCATCAGGGGGCTTGATAAACTCCTTTTATGGATTATTATAAATAAATAATTATTTATTAATATGTGGCCTGGGGCGCACAGCAAAGACTGTAATACTTATAATCCAATTGCAATAAATAAATATTTATTAATTAATATATTAATTAATTATTATATATATTTTTTATGATTTATTTATATTATTATTTATTTTAAACTGCTTGATTAGCTGCTTTGGAGGGCATGGGAGGCATCAGGGGGCTTAATAAACCCCTTATGTTACCTGCCCATGCTACCACATAGGGGGCTTGTTAGCCCCTTGTGATAACAGTAATATTAAAAAAAAATATTCAAAACACATATCAGAGTATAAAAATAAAAAAAAATGGGCCACAAAGACTGTAGTACATATAATCCCCAAAAAAAAAAAAAAAAAAATCTAAATGTGTAAAAGAAAAAAATGTATAATACATTTAAATAATTAAAATAATAATTGCAATAAATAAATATTTATGGATTATTATAAATAAATAATTTTTTATTAATATGTGGGCTGGGGTGCACAGCAAACACTAGTACTTATAATCCAATTGCAATAAATAAATATTTATAAATTAATATACTAATTATTATATATATATATTTTTTATGATTTATTTATTTATTTATATTATTATTTATTTTAAACTGTTTCCTGCTTGATTAGCTGCTTTGGAGGGCATGGGAGGCATCAGGGGGCTTAATAAATCCCTTATTTTACCTGCCCATGCTACCACATAGGGGGCTTGTTAGCCCCTTGTGATAACAGTAATATAAAAAAAAAAATCAAAACACATATCAGAGTAAAAAAAAAAAAACGTGCCACAAAGACTGTAGTACGTATAATCTAAAAATAAAACTAAAAAATCTGTGTAAAAGAAAAAAATATATAATAAAATGAAATAATTAAAATAATAATTGCAATAAATAAATATATATAAATTATTATAAATAAATATTTATTCATTAATATATTAATTAATTATTATGTATTCATTAATATTCATAAATAAATATTTTATTATTAAGTATGATTCATTACACATTTTCATTTATAATATTTATAAATGTATAATAAATAATAAAATGTATTTAAAAAACAGTGGTTGCCACTGCACACATATCAGAGTTAAACAGAAATGGGCCGGGGTGCACAGCAAAGACTGTAGTACTTATAATCCCCCCAAAAATTCCAGATGGGTAAAAGAAAAAAAATGAAATAATTAAAATAGTAATTGCAATAAATAAATATTTATGAATTAATATATTAACATTAATTAATATGTATTAATTAATATTCATAAAAAAATATTTTATTATTAATTATGATTAATTAAACATTTTTATTTATAATATTTATAAATGTATAATAAATAATAAAATTTATTTAAAAAACAGTGGTTGCCACTGCACACATATCAGAGTTAAACAGAAATGGGCCGGGGTGTGCAGCAAAGACTGTATTACTTATAATAACCCAAAAAAATTACAATTCAAAACGTGTAAAAGGAAAAAAAAAACAGTAATAAAGTGAAATAATTAAAATAATATTTGCAATAAATAAATATTTATGAATTATTATAAATAAATATTTATGAATTAAATCAACATTAAACGGATAACTTGTATTTTTTTTTAAATTGTCACCAATAAAAATATCGGGCACTTTTTATGGGCACATGCAATTGACATGTTTGGTATCCAATTACTCAACACAACCCCAATCTTTTACCCAAAAAAGTGGGTATTATTTTGTGTTTATCACCAAAATTCACTATTTTTAACTCCTGATTTTTTATTTTTATTTTTAAAAAAATTGTGCAAACCGCATGCTACAAGAAAAAAAAATTAGTTTACAAAGCCTCCGCTTTTAGAAAATATATAGGCCCAGATTCACGTACATCGGCGCATTATTGGACCGGCGTAGCGCACCACTTTCCCGTTAGACTTGCGCAATCTAGCCGCGTAATCCCCCGATTCACGAAGCTTTTGCGCAAGAGCTTGCGCAAACGTAAGGTTTTTTCCGGAGGCGTAAGGAGGAGTAATACAAATTGGGAGGGACGTGGGCGTGTTACATTGAAATGAGCCGTGACCCCATGCAAATGAAGGGCCGGCCGACTCGCGCATGCGCGCGTGAAGGAAACCATGTCAGCTCCGTTGTGCGCATGCTCACAACTCGAGAGCGGCGCAATCATTGAAATTGGAAATGGACTAGGGCAACGTTGTGAACTACGCAGACAGCATAAATAGACACACACAAACGCCCTTCCATTGCAAAAGTACATCCCTTTGTGTCCCTTCCCATTGAATCAAGTGCTTTTGTTCTGTTGTTCGTTGCGGTGTGTTTTGTAGTTGTGAGATTAGTGTTCTGTGTGATCTTGTGCTTGTTGGTAGTTTTGTGAAAGTGTATTTTGATAAGTGTTTGAGAGACTGTTTGTTTGATTGATAGATTTCTGAGCGTTTGTTTTCTTGCTTTTTTTTTTCATCTGATTTTTTTGTGTGTGTTTCTTGCTGAGTGCTAGTGTGATTTTTGGCTGTTCTTTTTCTCTTTGTGTGTGTTCTTGTCTGATTGGTTGTGCTTGTATTTGTGACAGATTTTTGGTGACTGCTAGTGAGTTTGTTTGGAAGTATGACTGAGAGAAAAAGAAAGCTCAATTTTACTGTGGGGGAAAAAAGAATTCTTGCCCGGGCCATTAGCGACTATGGGCGTTTTCTCCACGGCCCGCAGAGTGCCACCACCACCCCGGCCAGGAGGAGGGAGATCTTGGATATGATCACAGAGCAGGTCAATTCATCGGGGGAGGGGGAGACACGGACCCGCTCTGGGATAGAAAAGAAAATAAATGACCTCCGGCGTGAGGTGAAAAAAAAAATGGCCGCAATAAATGCCCATGCCAGGGGCACAGGAGGGGGCCCACCATGCCGGGTTAGATTTTCAGAGACGGAGCGTGTGGTGGCCCTGACCTTTCACCGGCATGAAGTGGAGGGCCTGCCAGGCTTTGACACAAGTCCGGTCCCCGCGGTGCCAGGTAAGGTTTTTATTTCTCTCAGGTGTGTAGCATGTGTGGGGGAGGGGGTGAAAGGGAATATGTGGCAAGTGTGTGGATCCTCCAACCTGTGAATGGTTTGTGTCATCCACAGATGTGCAGGAGGGTGCAGGGCCATCTGGACTGACCGCTCCAACGCCAGGACAGCAGCCTAATGAGGCCCCCCCAACAAGGCCAGAGTCCGCGGAGGAGGAACAAGAGGAGGAGGATGATCATGCGGAGGACGATCATGAGGAGGAGGAGAATCATGAGGAGGAGGAGTCCATGGCAGGCACTGGCCGTTTGGTTTCTGCGGACTCTTCCCCTCTGGCTGCAAGAAGCCTGCCCTCCCTAAGGGGGAGCCCCCCCCCCCCTCCTCCCCCAACATGGCTCCCCTCACAAGGGCCTCCCCTTCTCCCCGGCCACAACCATCAGCTGGAGCCAGGAGGTCATCCCAGAGCACCAGGGGGGCGCCCAATCTCCTGCCCGCCAGTCTGAGAAAGAACCTGGCCACCCAGACCCGCCTTCTGAGACAGCTCTGCCAGACTATGGGGCGGGTGGATCAGAGCCTGTCCTCCATTAATGATAGCCTGGGTAACCTGGACTCCCACTCCCGGGCCTCCACAACCTGCCTAAATGACCTGCAAACTACAGCAGCAGGCGTTGGGCAGGATGTGAGGGCCCTTACCCAGGCTATCCAGGGCAACACGGCAACACTTGGTGCTGCCCTGGACAGAATAGCCGTGGCCTTGGAGGGCAGGCCGCCAGGTGGGCAGATCTCAGGGGCTGCTCCTCCTTCCCCGGCTTTTCCCCTCCCCCATGCGTCTCCCCTGAGGGTCCGGGGCCGTGGCCGGGGGCGCCCCAGGCGTGGCTCAGGCAGAGGGCATTAATTTTTTTTTCCCCTTTTTTTTGGTTTGAAAGCATGTTTATTTTTGTTCTCTGCTTTTTTTTTTTTCTATGCATTTTTTTTTTTTTTTTTTTGCTGACATTTTTGGCATTTTTTGGGTTGTGAATGATGTTTGAATGTGGGGGTGACATTCCTGCTGGAAAAGGGGTGTCATCCTCAATTTGGGTGGAGAAGGGTTCCCCAGGACCAGGGAGAAGTGATCCCTAGGTCCGTGTGAATGGTGTATGAATGTACAGTGACATAATTGGAGCCGTGGCGTGGCGTTACTGCTCACCAGTCTTGCATGGTGGACTGGTGCCAATCCAATGTGATGAGGATGTGGGGTGTGTGTGCTAGGGACCATAGTGGTGTGCATGCATGCATTCTCATTGTGCCATGATTAATGTGTGTGTTTAACGTGCAAAGATGCATAATGTGAGCTGGCATGAGATGGGGTCATGAGATGGGGTCCCAGTGCATATGCAGAGTCACCTTGAAGGGAAAAGACAGGAGGATGTTAGTCATGCATGTGCCACTTGTGAGGTGTGCATCACGGGAGGGGATAGTCATGCCTGACTCCCATGTCACTCACCAACCAGCCAGCTGTCCCCATACATGTTCTGTTCGCAATCTGTGGGGATGGGGCTCTGATTGTATATGTAGCTGTCATGGGTGTCATGGGTGGTGCCATGTGTTGGGCTGCTGATGTCCTCCTGCAAGGTTGTGGTAATTCCAGGATGGCATGAGGGGTGAATCTGAAGATGCGAGACACCTCAGAATCTCTCATGCCAAAGATGTCTATGCGTGTGTGATATATCAAGTGAAGAGTGAGGGGCTTGTATCAGATAAGAATATTGTATTAGATTAAATTGTAAATTTGATATAAGCCAAAAAAAAAAAAAAAAAAACATCTCCCGTGCCCTCCTTAGTGCCCTCCTCCGTGCCCTCCTCCTTCTTTGTTCATCTAAAGTCAGTAGTATAGCTATGTGTGACGATGCCCCTGGCATGTTGGCATACAGATTGTTGGGCAACACGTGTGACTGCTGAACTCCTCACTAACAGTGTTGCTTTATCTGACAATTAGACTTTTTTTCAAAATTTAGACCAGCTTTTAGGTGCTCTAACTTTAGACAGGACATTTTGCAGTTGCGCACATCGCGTAGCCTGCGCAGCAACTGCGTTTTTTTGTGAATCCCCGTAACTCCCTCATTAGCATATTTGACTAGCAAATCAATGGTGTATCTAGCGCAGTTTTGCGCGAAGGGAAGCGAAGGTCTAACTCAATTACGCCGGACCAAAAAACGTAGATTTCTGGCGTATATTGTTTTGTGAATCGCGTCCAACTATACGCACGCGCACATTTAGACTTACGCACGCGCAACAGCAGTTGCGCAGGCGTAATCGCTCTGTGAATCTGGGCCATAAAGTTTACATCTACGTAATTTTCTAAAGATTAAAATTAAATTATTGCCCCCTTTAATAAAAAATGTCGCCCTTCTCCATTGTGGCGCCCGGGGTGGCGACTTCTTACCTCTATGATATCGGCGAACTGCGTCTGGATGAGTTTGTCGAATTCCTCCATGTTCAGCTTGTCGCAGGGGGCGGTCTCGCAGCTGTAGCTGTGGAAGGTCTCGATGATCCGCCGGATGGCGTTTAGCATGTTGGCCATGGCTGTGGTGGGGAAGTTCTAGGCTGGAAATTAAATTAATTAAAAAATTTAATTATCCAATAAATTACATTTTAAATAATATTAATACAATTAATGCAAAATAATAATAATACTACTACTAATAATAATAATAATAATAACAATAATATAATAATAATAATAATAATAATTATAATAATTATATTATAATATATGATTATTAATAATAATACTACTAATAATAATAGTAATAATACTAATAATAATAATAATATAACACTAATAATATATTAGTAATAATTATAATATAACATCAATAATTATACTAACAACAATAATATATTATTAGTGTTGTATTATTGTTATTATTATTATTATTATTATTATTATTATTAATAATCATATATTATAATATAATTATAATTATTATTATTGTTATTATTTCTATTTTTATTATTAATTAAATTACGGCTGATGATTGGACAATTTCTCGCATGAATATTCACAAGGGGGAAAAAAATCAAAATTTAGCATTTTTAACCAGTAGCCATAAAAAAATAAATAAAAAAAACACACGACCACAAAAAAAATTGATCAAAAAGTTGAATTTTATTCACATTTAAAAAAATCCTAATATGTCAGAAACATTAAATTAGCCAAATTGACCCCAAAGTTGAGGTCCCTCCCCCTCCCTCTGTGGGCGGGTGCTTATGATTGGTTAATGTTTTTTTTTCTGCTGTGCTGTTCTGCAGCGATCGATCGATCTCACCTGTCCTCCGATTACCTGAGCCAGTCAGGTGCAAATTGTTACAATGTAGATGTGTGGTGGGTCTGAGGATTTGATTGGCTAGATTTTCCTACCAAATTTCCACAGATCCACATAAAAAGATCCCCCGAGATCCCCCGTGATGCACCGAGATCCATCGAGATCCACCAAGATCCTGCAAGATCCACCGGCATCCCCTAAGATTCCCCAAGATCCCCGAGATCCCCCGAGATCCCAGAGACCCCTGAGATCCCCTGAGGTTCACAAGATCCCCACAAGATCCCCCGAGATTCCCCAAGATCCACGGAGATCCATGAGATCCACCAAGATTTCACAAGATCCACCAGGATCCCCTGAGATTCCCCAAGATCCACTGAGATCCCCCAAGATCCATCGAGATCCCCAGAGACCCCTGAGATCCCCTGAGGTTCACAAGATCCCCCAAGATCCCTGAGATCCCCGAAATCCACAAGATCCCCTGAGATCCCAGAGATCCCTGAGACCCCCAAGATCCACAAGATCCACAAAATCCCCTAAGATCCACCCAGATCCACTGAGATCCCCCAAGAACCACCGAGATCCCAGAGACCCCTGAGATTCCCCTAAGATCCACCAAGATCCCCGAGATCCACTGAGATCCCCAAGATCCACCAAGATCCCAGAGACCCCTGAGATCCCCTGAGATTCCACAAGATCTCCTAAGATCTACCAAGACCCCCGAGATCCCCCAAGATCCACCGAGATCCCAGAGACCCCTGAGATCCCCTGAGGTCCACGAGATCACCTGAGATCCCCGAGATCCCCCAGATCCACTGAGATCCCAAGAGCCACCAAGATACAGAGATCCACAAGATCCCCCAAGATCCACAAGATCCCCCAAGATCCACAAGATCACTGGAGATCCACAAGATCCCCTGAGATCCACCGAGATCCCAGAGACCCCTGTGATTCTCCTAAGATCCACCAAGATCACGAGATCCCCCAAGATCCACCAAGATCCCAGAGACCCCTGAGATCCCATGATATTCCACAAGATCTCCTAAGATCCACCAAGACCCCCGATTTCCCCCAAGATCCACCGAGATCCCGGAGACCCCTGAGATCCCCTGAGGTCGACGAGATCACCTGAGATCTCATGAGACTACCGAGATCCACAAGATCCCCTGAGATCCCCTAAGATCCACCGAGATCCCAGAGACCCCCTGAGATCCACTGAAATCCCCCGAGAGGGCTGCTGGGAACAAATGCCAATATGTTACTCTGTCGGCTTGTTCCCAAATCTTGGGGGCTCCCGCAGGGGCTGGGAACCTGAGGGGGAGGGGCGAGGAGTAGGTGAGCAGTGCTGGGACTTGTGGTTCCTCAGAGGGGGAGGGGAGAGGGGGAGTAGGTCAGCGGTGCTGGGACTTGTAGTTCCTCTGAGGATCTGGATGGTGCACATCAAAGGAGAATATTAGAACTGCCCTGATTGGTCCTCAACATTCAACAGAGGAATCCCCACTGAGCGCATTATGATGTCACCGGTCCATAGATGACCTCATTTTATATATATAGATAGATTTTCTACTGTACAATTATATAATATATACCGTGCCTGGAAAAAGTATTCATACCCCTCTGTAGACAGTGCCTGGAAAAAGTATTCATACCCCTCTACATACAGTGCCAGGAAAAAGTATTCATACCCCTCTATATACAGTGCCTGGAAAAAGTATTCATACCCCTCTATATACAGAGCCTGGAAAAAGTATTCATACCCCTCTATATACAGAGACAGGAAAAAGTGTTGCATTTGTATGGCGCCCCCGGAGTCCATACTTTGTAGAACCCCCTTTCTCTACAAGTCTTTTTGGGGGTGTCTCTACCAGCTTTGCACATCTAGAGAGAGACATTTCTGCCCATTCTTCTCTGTAAAATATCTCTGTCTCTGTCAGATTGGATGGAGAGCGTCTGATCAGCAATTTTCAGGTCTTGTCCACAGATTCTCAATGGGATTTAGGTCTGGACTGTGACTGGGCCATTCTAACACATGAATAGGCTTTGATCTAAACCATTCCATTGTAGCTCTGGCTGTACTTTAGGGTCGTTGTCCTGCTGGAAGGTGAACCCCCCCCCCCCCCCACACCCGGTCTCAAGTCTTTTGCACTCTAACAGGTTTTCTTCTAAGATTGTCCTGTATTTGTCTCCATCCATCTTCCCATCAACTCTGACCGGCTTCCCTGCCCCCGCATCCCCACCACATGATGCCACCACCAGAGACAAGGCCGGGTGCCCAAAAAAAAAACACATCCGGCGGCGTTTTTCCGCAATGCGCCCCCCTTTTGCTGTTTCGGTTGCAGAGTAACAAAGGTAACATCAGAGTATCAGGAGTGACGGAATCTCTTTATATTATGTCCACTTTCATGCAGATCTGCCCCTCCTCCCGCGTCCATTCCATGCATCCCCACCACAGGATGCTGCCACCACCATGTTTCACAGTGGGGATGGTGTGTTCAGGGGGATGTGCGGTGTTAGTTTCCCCCACACACAGTAGAATTTTGGTGTCATGTGACCAGAGCACCTTCTTCCACATGTTTGCTGTGTCCCCTCCCCCCACATGTTTGCTGTGTCCCCTCCCCCACATGTTTGCTGTGTCCCCTCCCCCACATGTCTTCTCACAAACTGCAATCAGGACTTCTTATGTCTTTCTTCTTGTCACTCTTCCATAAAGGGCAGATCTGTGGAGAGACCACTAATAGTTGTCCTGTGGACAGATTCTCCCCCCTGAGCTGTGCAGCTCCTCCAGAGTTACCATGGGGGCCTCTTGGCTGCTTCTCTGATGAATGCTCTCCTTGCCCGGCCCGGTCAGTTTAGGTGGACGGCCGTGTCTTGGTAGGTTTGCGGTTGTGCCGTACTCTTTCTATTTTCCGATGATGGATTGAACAGAAGCTCTGTGAGATCTTCAAAGCTTGGGAGATTTTATTATAACGGAACCCTGCTTTATACTTCTCCACAACTTTATCCCTGACCTGTCTGGTGTGTTCCTCGGCCTTCATGATGCTGTTTGTTCACTAAGGTTCTCTAACAAATCTCTGAGGGCTTCACAGAACAGCTGTATTTATACCGAGATTACATGACACACAGGGGGGCTCTATTTACTAATTAGGTGACTTCTGAAGGCGATTGGTTCCCCTAGATTTCAGTTATCAGAGTAAAGGGGGCGGAACACAAATGCCCCTCCCCCCACACTTTTCACAGATTTATTTGTATCATTTATCACTTTCCTTCCACTTTGTGTCTCTCACATAAAATCCCAATAAAATACATTTACGTTTTTTTGGTTGTAACAAAATATGAGGAATTTCGAAGGGGTATGAATACTTTTTCAAGGCTCCGTATAAATAAAGTGAATATTACTTTATATGTTATTATATATAAAATAAAGTGCTTTATAATAATAATAATAATAATATTATAAATCACTTTATTTTTTAGATATTATTTTCATAATATGGAATTATTACTATTACTTTATATTTAGTATTAATAATAATATTTATGAATATTATGTAAAATAATCACTTTATTTTATGTTTTTAAAACAATAAATATATCTAAATATAATTTTTTTTTTTTTTTATATTTAGATATATTTATTGTTTTAAAAACATAAAATAAAGTGATTATTTTACATAATATTCATAAATAATAATAATAATAATAATAATAATAAATAATAATAATAATAATTATAATTCACCTTATATTTAAAGTATTATTTCATTGAGAAAAAAATAATATATTTGAGTTATCAGACAAAGAGTGAAATAATACATACATGTAAAATAAAAGTGATATTTGAGATTTATATATATATATATATATATATATATATATATTTATATTTATATTTTTTTGATATTTAGATAAAAATAAATGTAAGATGTAAAATAAAAGTGATAATATATATTTATATATATCTCAAATATCACTTTTATTTTACATATATTTATTATTTCACTCTTTGTCTGGTAACTCAAATATATTCTTTTTTTTCCCAAGCGATTACGCCTGTGTAACTGGGTGTTAGACAGGAGTAATTTCAAATTTCGCGCGCCGTATCACTAGTTTGAATCCTCAAACCATGATACGGCGGCTTCGGGCTTCGATCCGAGAGGCTTACGTCCTCGTAAGCCCTCGGATCTACGCTGCGATATTTTTGCTGCCGCTGGGAGGAGTTTGCGTCGTTTTCATGCGTCGGGGTATGCAAATGAGTTTTTACGGCGATCCACGAAGGTACGAGTGTCCCTCGCAATCGCCTACGTCATTTTTTGGCTACGTAATGTTAGAGGAGCTTTTTGCTGGTCTAACAGTGCGTAACCCATGTAAAGTACGGCCGTCGTTCCCGCGTCGAATTTAATTATTATTATTTTTTTTAACGTAACTCGTTCGGGAATAGGAATGTACGTAAACGACGCTACTACGACGTGACGGCGTGTTTTCGCGCAATGCACGGCGGGAAATTTGGGAACGGAGCATGCGCAGTTCGATCGCCGCGGGAACGCGCCTATTTTAAATGCTTCACGCCCCCTACTCGCGCAGATGGATTGCGCCGGGAGAAATACACTACGCCGCCGTCGTTTACTGGACAAAATCTACCGGGATTCCACGTAGATCCAGGTAAAAAACGGCGGCGTAGTGTATTTCGGAAACGCTACGATAATCAAATTCTCTGTGAATCTGCCCCAAAAATCAGGAGTTAAAAATAAAGGCCCAGATTCACAGAGAATTAGATTCTCGTAGCGTTTCCCAAATACACTACGCCGCGTTTTTTTACCTGGCTCTACGTGGAATCCCGGTAGATTTTGTCCAGTAAACGACGGCGGCGTAGTGTATTTCTCCCGGCGCAATCCATCTGCGCGAGTAGGGGGCGTGAAGCATTTAAAATAGGCGCATTCCCGCGGCGATCGAACTGCGCATGCTCCGTTCCCAAATTTCCCGCCGTGCATTTGCGCGTAAACACGTCGTCACGTCGTAGTAGCGTCGTTTACGTCCATTCCTATTCCCGAACGAGTTACGTTAAAAAAAAAAAAATATTTTAAAATCGACGCGGGAACGACGGCCGTACTTTACATGGGTTACGCACCGTTAGACCAGCAAAAAGCTCCTCTAACATTACGTAGCCAAAAAATGACGTAGGCGATTGCGAAGACCGCTCGTACCTTCGTGGATCGCCGTAAAAACTCATTTGCATATCCCGACGGTGAAAACGACGCGGACTCCTCCCAGCGGCCGCAAAAATATCGCAGCGTAGATCCGAAGGCTTACGAAGACGTAAGCCTCTCGGATCGAAGCCCGAAGCCGCCGTATCATGGTTTGAGGATTCACACTAGTGATACGGCGCGCGAAATTTGAAATTACTCCTGTCTAACACCAGTTACACCAGGCGTAATCGCTCTGTGAATCTGGGCCAAGGTGAATTATTATTATTATTATTATTATTATTATTAGAATTATTATTGTTGTTATTATTGTTATTATTAATACAAATAATACATAAATCACTTTATTTCATTTTAGTAAAATGTATTTATTAATATAAAAAAAGCCTATTATAACTATTATTGATAATATAAAATAATATTAATCTCTCTTTGTGTTGGTCTATCACATAAAATCCCAATAAAATACATTTAGGCACCGCCTTTACGTTAGACTTGCGCAATTTTGCCGCGTAATCTCCCGATTCTCGTAGCTTTTGCGCAGGAAATTGCGCAAGCGAAACGTTTTTTCACAGGCGCAAGGCGGAGTAATACAAATTGGGAGGGACGTGGGCGTGTTACATTGAAATGAGCCGTGACCCCATGCAAATGAAGGGCCGGCCGGCTCGCGCATGCGCGCTTGAAGGAGACCATGGTCAGCTCCGATGTGCGCATGCTCACAACTCGGGAGCGGCGCAATCAGTGAAATTGGAAATGGACTAGGGCAACTTTATGAACTACGCAGACAGCATAAATAGACAGAGACAAACGCACTTCCTTTGCAAAAATACATCCCTTTGTATCCCTCCCTCTACAGCAAGGCGCTTTTGTTTGTTTGTGACGTGTCTTTGAGATATTTGGGGACTGTTTTGCAGATTGATTTTTGTCTTTTATGTGTTTTCTTTGTTGTTATTTTGTTTAAATTATATTTTTGCTGGGCATTTTTTATTTTTGCTCGTCATTTATTTAATTTTTTTGGTTGTGTATGTGTATTATTTTGGAATGTGGGGGTGACATTCCTGCGGGAAAAGGGGTGTCACCCTCATTTGTGGTGGAGAAGTGATCCCCAGGTCCGTGTGAATGGTGTATGAATGTACAGTGACATAATTGGAGCCGTGGCGTGGCGTTGCTGCTCACAGGTCCTGCATGGTGGGCTTGTGCCAATCCAATGTGATGAGGATGTGGGGTGTGTGTGCTAGGGACCACAGTGGTGTGCATGCATGCATTCTCATTGTGCCATGATTAATGTGTGTGTTTAACGTGCAAAGATGCCTAATGTGAGCTGGCATGAGATGGGGTCATGAGATGGGATTCCAGTTCATATGCAGAGTCACCTTGAAGGGAAAAGACAGGAGGATGTTAGTCATGCATGTGCCACTTGTGAGGTGTGCATCACGGGAGGGGATAGTCATGCCTGCCACCCATGTCACTCACCAACCAGCCAGCTGTCCCCATACATGTTCTGTTTGAAATCTGTGGGGATGGGGCTCTGATTGTATATGTAGCTGTCATGGGTGGTGCCATGTGTTGGGCTGCTGATGTCCTCCTGCAAGGTTGTGGTAATTCCATGATGGTATGAGGGGTGAATCTGAAGATGCGAGACACCTCAGAATCACTCATGCCATAGATGTCTATGCGTGTGTGATATATCAAGTGAAGAGTGAGGGGCTTGTATCAGATAAGAATATTGTATTAGATTAAATTGTAAATTTTATATAAGCAAAAAAAAAAACATCTCCCGTGCCCTCCTTAGTGCCCTCCTCCGTGCCCTCCTCCTTCTTTGTTCATCTAAAGTCAGTAGTATAGCTATGTGCATGGATGCCCCTGGCATGTTGGCATACAGATTGTTGTGCAACACGTGTGACTGCTGAGCTCCTCACTAACAGTGTTGCTTTATCTGACAATTAGACTTTTTTTCATTTTTTAGAGCAGCTTTTATCAGCTCTAACTTTAGACAGGACATTTTGCTGTTGCGCACATCGCGTCGCCTGCGCTGCCCCAGCGTTGTTTTGTGGATTCCCCGTAAGTCCCTCATTAGCATATTTGACTAGCAAATCAATGGTGTGTCTAGCGCACTTTTGCGCGGAAGGATGCGCCAGTCTAACGAAATTACGCGGGACCAAAAAAATTTGGGGGATGCCGCGCAACGAAACGCACGCGCACATTTAGACTTACGCACGCGCATCTCCTGTTGCGCAGGCGTAATCGCTCTGTGAATCTGGGCCTTACATTTTAGGTTGCAACATGAGAACATGTGGGGAATTTCAAAGGGGTATGAATACTTTTTCAAGGCAGTGTATAAAATAAAGTGAATATCATACATCAAATGCTTTATAATAATATTATAAATCATGTATTTTTTTATTTATATTATCTGTGTAATATGAAATTGTTAATATTACTTTATATTTAGTAGTAATAATAATATTTATGAATATTATATAAAATAATCACTTTATTTAATGTTTTTAAAATAATAAATATATCTAAATATAAATATATATATATAAAAATATTACTTGTATTTTATATGTATTTATTATTTCACTCTTTGTCTGTCTGGTAACTCAAATATATTCTTTTTTTTTTTTTTTCAATAAAATAATACTTTAAATATAAGGTGAATTATTATTATTATTAATACAAATAATACATACATCACTTTATTTTATATTATTAAAATGTATTTATTAATATAAAAAAAAGCCTATTATAATTATTATTGATAATATAAAATAATATTAATCTCTCTTTGTGTTGGTCTATCACATAAAATCCCAATAAAATACATTTAAATTTTGTTGCAATATGACAACATGTGGGGAATATCGAAGGGTATGAATACTTTTTTAAGGCATTGTAAGTGATGTGATTGTGGTTGAGGGGGGGGGGGAGGGGACATTAGAGTGTAAGCTCCTCTGTACAGAGATTGATGTGACTGTGGGGGGAGGGGACATTAGAGTGTAAGCTCCTCTGTACAGAGACTGATGTGACTGTGGGGGGGGGGAGGGGACATTAGAGTGTAAGCTCCTCTGTACAGAGACTGATGTGACTGTGGGGGGAGGGGACATTAGAGTGTAAGCTCCTCTGTACAGAGACTGATGTGACTGTGGGGGGGGGAGGGGACATTAGAGTGTAAGCTCCTCTGTACAGAGACTGATGTGACTGTGGGGGGGGGGGGGGACATTAGAGTGTAAGCTCTTCTGTACAGAGACTGATGTGACTGTGGGGGGGGGGGGACATTAGAGTGTAAGCTCCTCTGTACAGAGACTGATGTGACTGTGGGGGGGGAGGGGACATTAGAGTGTAAGCTCCTCTGTACAGAGACTGATGTGACTGTGGGGGGAGGGGACATTAGAGTGTAAGCTCCTCTGTACAGAGACTGATGTGACTGTGGGGGGAGGGGACATTAGAGTGTAAGCTCCTCTGTACAGAGACTGATGTGACTGTGGGGGAGGGGACATTAGAGTGTAAGCTCCTCTGTACAGAGACTGATGTGACTGTGGGGGGGGGGGACATTAGAGTGTAAGCTCCTCTGTACAGAGACTGATGTGACTGTGGGGGATGGGACATTAGAGTGTAAGCTCCTCTGTACAGAGACTGATGTGACTGTGGGGGGGGGGGGACATTAGAGTGTAAGCTCCTCTGTACAGAGACTGATGTGACTGTGGGGGGGGGGAGGGGACATTAGATTGTAAGCTCCTCTGTACAGAGACTGATGTGACTGTGGGGGGAGGGGACATTAGATTGTAAGCTCCTCTGTACAGAGACTGATGTGACTGTGGGGGGGGGGGGTGGGATTAGAGTGTAAGCTCCTCTGTACAGAGACTGATGTGACTGTGGGGGGGGGGTGGGATTAGAGTGTAAGCTCCTCTGTCACACCCCGGTATAATCAATCCGTAGTAGAAGGTTACCTGGCCGGCAAGTGATGCGTCTCCTCCGGTCTCGGCAGATCGGTGTCGGGTTGGTTGGGATCGGACTCGTTGGGTGTCTTTATATAATAAATAAATATAGTGACACCCGGGTGACGCCCATCTCTCCTCTCCGCCCCGACGTGTTCCGTCTCCTGAGCAGCCCATTACCTCCTAATCTCCCCATCACACCCATCCTGGATAATGAGTGATCTGTACGATGCTCTGATGCTGCAACGTTCTGCGGGGACTCCCCCCCCCCCCCCACATTGATCGGAACTCGTGTCGGTGTCACTCGCATTACTCCCTGTGAATCACTTGTTACATCGGCTGGAAGGCGAATTTCAGGAATTTATCACGACTGTTGCAATAAACCAGTTTGACTTTAGCGGGTGCTGAGCCCCTCCCCCAACTGAAATGTATATGAAGCCCAAATTTTATTTTGGGGGGGTTTGGGTGAAGGGCGGAGGGGTCAGAGCCCATGTCCCGGGATGACTATGTGGGGGGCATTCATAAGGAATCGCAGAGCCGTTCATCATATTATGGCCACTAGATGGGGCTAAGTATGTATGGCCACTAGATGGCACATGTACATCTAGTGGCCATACATACCTAGCCCCATCTAGTGGCCATATATACCTAGCCCCATCTAGTGGCCATCTATACTAGGCACCATCTAGTGGCCATCTATACTTGTGCCATCTAGTGGCCATACATACTGTACCTAGCCCCATCTAGTGGCCATACATACTTGGCACCATCTAGTGGCCATCTATACTTGGCCCCATTTAGTGGCCATACATACCTAGCCCCATCTAGTGGCCATACATACTTGTGCCATCTAGTGGCCATCTATACTTAGCCCCATCTAGTGGCCATACATGCTTGTGCCATCTAGTAGCCATACATACTTGGCACCATCTAGTGGCCATCTATACCTAGCCCCATCTAGTGGCCATACATACTTGTGCCATCTAGTGGCCATCTATACTTGGCACCATCTAGTGGCCATCTATACCTAGCCCCATCTAGTGGCCATACATACTTGTGCCATCTAGTGGCCATACATACTTGTGCCATCTAGTGGCCATCTATAGATGGCCCCATTTAGTGGCCATACATACCTAGCCCCATCTAGTGGCCATACATACTTGTGCCATCTAGTGGCCATACATACTTGGCACCATTTAGTGGCCATACATACCTAGCCCCATCTAGTGGCCATACATACTTGTGCCATCTAGTGGCCATCTATACTTAGCCCCATCTAGTGGCCATACATACTTGTGCCATCTAGTGGCCATCTATACTTAGCCCCATCTAGTGGCCATACATACCTAGCCCCATCTAGTGGCCATACATACTTGTGCCATCTAGTGGCCATCTATACTTAGCCCCATCTAGTGGCCATACATACCTAGCCCCATCTAGTGGCCATACATACTTGTGCCATCTAGTGGCCATCTATACCTAGCCCCATCTAGTGGCCATACATACTTGTGCCATCTAGTGGCCATACATACTTGTGCCATCTAGTGGCCATCTATACTTAGCCCCATCTAGTGGCCATACATACTTGTGCCATCTAGTAGCCATACATACTTGGCACCATCTAGTGGCCATCTATACTTGGCCCCATTTAGTGGCCATACATACCTAGCCCCATCTAGTGGCCATACATACTTGTGCCATCTAGTGGCCATCTATACTTAGCCCCATCTAGTGGCCATACATGCTTGTGCCATCTAGTAGCCATACATACTTGGCACCATCTAGTGGCCATCTATACCTAGCCCCATCTAGTGGCCATACATACTTGTGCCATCTAGTGGCCATCTATACTTGGCACCATCTAGTGGCCATCTATACCTAGCCCCATCTAGTGGCCATACATACTTGTGCCATCTAGTGGCCATACATACTTGTGCCATCTAGTGGCCATCTATAGATGGCCCCATTTAGTGGCCATACATACCTAGCCCCATCTAGTGGCCATACATACTTGTGCCATCTAGTGGCCATACATACTTGGCACCATTTAGTGGCCATACATACCTAGCCCCATCTAGTGGCCATACATACTTGTGCCATCTAGTGGCCATCTATACTTAGCCCCATCTAGTGGCCATACATACTTGTGCCATCTAGTGGCCATCTATACTTAGCCCCATCTAGTGGCCATACATACCTAGCCCCATCTAGTGGCCATACATACTTGTGCCATCTAGTGGCCATCTATACTTAGCCCCATCTAGTGGCCATACATACCTAGCCCCATCTAGTGGCCATACATACTTGTGCCATCTAGTGGCCATCTATACCTAGCCCCATCTAGTGGCCATACATACTTGTGCCATCTAGTGGCCATACATACTTGTGCCATCTAGTGGCCATCTATACTTAGCCCCATCTAGTGGCCATACATACTTGTGCCATCTAGTAGCCATACATACTTGGCACCATCTAGTGGCCATCTATACTTGGCCCCATTTAGTGGCCATACATACCTAGCCCCATCTAGTGGCCATACATACTTGTGCCATCTAGTGGCCATCTATACTTAGCCCCATCTAGTGGCCATACATGCTTGTGCCATCTAGTAGCCATACATACTTGGCACCATCTAGTGGCCATCTATACCTAGCCCCATCTAGTGGCCATACATACTTGTGCCATCTAGTGGCCATACATACTTGTGCCATCTAGTGGCCATCTATACTTGGTGCCATCTAGTGGCCATCTATACTTGGCCCCATTTAGTGGCCATACATACCTAGCCCCATCTAGTGGCCATACATACTTGTGCCATCTAGTGGCCATACATACTTGGCACCATTTAGTGGCCATACATACCTAGCCCCATCTAGTGGCCATACATACTTGTGCCATCTAGTGGCCATCTATACTTAGCCCCATCTAGTGGCCATACATACTTGTGCCATCTAGTGGCCATCTATACTTAGCCCCATCTAGTGGCCATACATACCTAGCCCCATCTAGTGGCCATACATACTTGTGCCATCTAGTGGCCATCTATACTTAGCCCCATCTAGTGGCCATACATACTTGGCACCATCTAGTGGCCATCTATACTTGGCCCCATTTAGTGGCCATACATACCTAGCCCCATCTAGTGGCCATACATACTTGTGCCATCTAGTGGCCATCTATACCTAGCCCCATCCAGTGGCCATACATACTTGTGCCATCTAGTGGCCATACATACTTGTGCCATCTAGTGGCCATCTATACTTAGCCCCATCTAGTGGCCATACATACTTGTGCCATCTAGTAGCCATACATACTTGGCACCATCTAGTGGCCATCTATACTTGGCCCCATTTAGTGGCCATACATACCTAGCCCCATCTAGTGGCCATACATACTTGTGCCATCTAGTGGCCATCTATACTTAGCCCCATCTAGTGGCCATACATACTTGTGCCATCTAGTGGCCATCTATACTTAGCCCCATCTAGTGGCCATACATACCTAGCCCCATCTAGTGGCCATACATACTTGTGCCATCTAGTGGCCATCTATACTTAGCCCCATCTAGTGGCCATACATGCTTGTGCCATCTAGTAGCCATACATACTTGGCACCATCTAGTGGCCATCTATACCTAGCCCCATCTAGTGGCCATACATACTTGTGCCATCTAGTGGCCATACATACTTGTGCCATCTAGTGGCCATCTATACTTGGTGCCATCTAGTGGCCATCTATACTTGGCCCCATTTAGTGGCCATACATACCTAGCCCCATCTAGTGGCCATACATGCCTAGCCCCATCTAGTGGCCATACATACTTGTGCCATCTAGTGGCCATACATACTTGTGCCATCTAGTGGCCATCTATACTTGGTGCCATCTAGTGGCCATACATACCTAGCCCCATCTAGTGGCCATACATACCTAGCCCCATCTAGTGGCCATACATACTTGGCACCATTTAGTGGCCATACATACCTGGCCCCATCTAGTGGCCATCTATACTTAGCCCCATCTAGTGGCCATACATACTTAGCCCCATCTAGTGGCCATCTATAAATTCATTCATCTTTATTTTGTTTTTCTTGGGTCAGCATTGACAAATACAAAAACTATAGTTCCATCATATATAAATAGCAACACAGACATCAAGTGAGTAAACCCTAATAAAATAAGTTATATGCTATACTTAAATCACCAAGAAGTGTCACTTACCTGCTATACCCCTTGATATACCATCCCTTGTACCTCCCTTCCCCCCCTTTCCCATCTCAGTGGAGAGTAGTTCTCTTATATTGCCTAACCTAAGGAGCGGTCTTGCTAATATATTCCCTTAATCTTGGGCTATTATCTAAGGGAGTCGTCCAGGAGCGTAGCGAAGTGGGCTCTTGGTGGGTCAAAACAAACTCTGTTGTTGGGTCCCCCTATAAAGGTTCACCCACACTTCTCAGCCATGGTCCCCACAATCTCGTAAATTTGCCGTGGTTCCCTTGTCTCAATAAATTCACTTTTTCACTGGAGATGGTGAGATTAACCACTTAAGGACCGCCTCCTGCACATTTACGTCGGCAGAATGGCACGGCTGGGCACATCAACGTATATATATACGTTGATTTTAGTACCCAGCCGCGGGTCGCGGGGCGCGCGCCCGCGACCCGGTCCGAAGCTCCGGGACCGGGAACGCGGGATTCGCGGACCCGATCGCCGCTGCAGTGCGGCGATCCGTCCCTGGAGCGGAAGAACGGGGAGAGCCGTGTGTACACACGGCTTCCCCGTGCTTCTCTGTGGCCGTAGCATCGATCGCGTCATCCCTGTGATAGGGGGACGCGATCGATGACGTCACACCTACAGCCACACCCCCCTACAGTTGTTAACACAACACATAGGTCACACATCCCCTACAGCGCCACCTGTGGTTAACTCCCAAACTGCAACTGTCATTTCCACAGTAATCAGTGCAAATTTAAATGCATTTTTTGCTGTGAAAATGACAATTGTCCCAAAAATGTGTCAAAATTGTCCGAAGTGTCCGCCATAATGTCGCAGTCACGAAAAAAAATCGCTGATCGCCGCTATTAGTAGTAAAAAAAAAAAAAAATTAATAAAAATGCAATAAAACTATTCCTTATTTTGTAAACGCTATAAATGTTGCGAAAACCAACCGATAAACGCTTATTGCGATTTTTTTTTACCAAAAATACGTAGAAGAATACGTATCGGCCTAAACTGAGGAAAAAAAAATGTTTTTTTATATATTTTTGGGGGGATTTTTATTACAGCAAAAAGTAAAAAATATTGCATTTTTTTTTAAATTGTCGCTCTGTTTTTGTTTATAGCGCAAAAAATAAAAACCACAGAGGTGATCAAATACCACCGAAAGAAAGCTCTATTCGTGGGGGGAAAAAAGGATGCCAATTTTGTTTGGGAGCCACGTCCCACGACCGCGCAATTGTCAGTTAAAGCGACGCAGTGCCGAATCGCAAAAAGGGGCAAGGTCCTTTGCCTGCATTTTGGTCCGGGTCTTAAGTGGTTAATAGTTGCTTCCCAATTTTCTACAGACCTGCCATTTTTGAGCGATTGTCTTGCGTGCCTGAAATAGGCATCTCAAAACTGCTTCTAAGTTGCCTGGGGGGGCTTTATTGTCCCCTATACTCCCCAAGAGGCAAGTCTTGGCCTCTGGTTCCAAGGAAGCTCCAAAGGCTTTGTTAATCCTCACAATTATCTCCGCCCAATAGCTATGCAACCTTGGGCACTTCCAAACCATATGTCAAGTGGCCATCTGTACTTGGTGCCGTCTAGTGGCCATACATACCTAGCCCCATCTAATGGCCATACATACCTAGCCCCATTTAGTGGCCATCTATACTTGGTGCCGTCTAGTGCCCATACATACCTAGCCCCATCTAATGGCCATACATACCTAGCCCCATTTAGTGGCCATCTATACTTGGTGCCGTCTAGTGCCCATACATACCTAGCCCCATCTAGTGGCCATAAATACTTGTGCCATCTAGTGGCCATCTATACTTGGTGCCATTTAGTGGCCATACATACCTAGTCCAATCTAGTGGCCATACATACCTAGCCCCATCTAGTGGCCATCTATACTTGGCCCCATTTAGTGGCCATACATACCTAGCCCCATCTAGTGGCCATACATACTTGTGCCATCTAGTGGCCATCTATACTTAGCCCCATCTAGTGGCCATACATACTTGTGCCATCTAGTGGCCATCTATACTTAGCCCCATCTAGTGGCCATACATACCTAGCCCCATCTAGTGGCCATACATACTTGTGCCATCTAGTAGCCATATATACTTGGCCCCATTTAGTGGCCATCTATACTTGGTGCCGTCTAGTGGCCATACATACCTAGCCCCATCTACTTCCCATTCATACTTAGTCCCATCTAGTGGTCATACATACCTAGCCCCATCTCGTGGCCATAAATACTTGGCGCCATCTAGTGGCCATACATACCTAGCCCCATCTAGTGGCCATCTATACTTGGCCCCATGTAGTGGCCATACATACTTGGCACCATCTAGTGGCCATACATACCTAGCCCCATTTAGTGGCCATCTATACTTGGTGCCGTCTAGTGGCCATACATACCTAGCCCCATCTACTTCCCATTCATACTTAGTCCCATCTAGTGGTCATACATACCTAGCCCCATCTCGTGGCCATAAATACTTGGCGCCATCTAGTGGCCATACATACCTAGCCCCATCTAGTGGCCATCTATACTTGGCCCCATGTAGTGGCCATACATACTTGGCACCATCTAGTGCCCATACATACCTAGCCCCATCTAGTGGCCATAAATACTTGTGCCATCTAGTGGCCATCTATACTTGGTGCCATTTAGTGGCCATACATACCTAGCCCCATCTCGTGGCCATAAATACTTGGTGCCATCTAGTGGCCATACATACCTAGCCCCATCTAATGGCCATCTATACTTGGCACCATCTAGTGGCCATACATACTTGGCGCTTTTATTTATCCAACAAGTAAAATAAATACATTAAAATAAATAAAAGTAAATAAAGTAATTAAATAATAGAATCATGTAATTAAATTATATAAAAATATGAACAAAATAATAACTAATAACTAAAATGAATACATTAAAATAAATAAAAGTAAATACAGTAATTAAATGAAATAAAAATATGAATAAAATAATAACTAAAATAGATGCATTAAACTAATTAAAAGTAAATAAAGTAATTTAATAATAGAATCATGTAATTAAATTAAATACAAATATGAATAAAATAATAACTAATAACTAAAATAAATACATTAAAATAAATAAAAGTAAATAACGTCATTAAATAATAGAATCATGTAATTAAATAAAATAAAAATATGAATAAAATAATAACTAATAACTAAAACGAATACATTAAAGTAAATAAAAGTAAATAAAGTAATTTAATGAAATAAAAATATAAATAAAATAATAACTAAAATAAATACATTAAACTAAATAAAAGTAAAAAAGGTAATTTAATAATAGAATCATTTAATTAAATTAAATACAAATATGAATAAAATAATAACTAATAACTAAAATAAATAAAAGTAAATAACGTAATTAAATAATGTAATTAAATTATATAAAAATATGAATCAAATAATAAATAATAAGTAAAATAAATACATTAAAATAAATAAAAGTAAATAAAGTAATTAAATAATAGAATCATGTAATTAAATAAAATAAAAATATGAATAAAATAATAACTAATAACTAAAACGAATACATTAAAGAAAATAAAAGTAAATAAAGTAATTAAATGAAATAAAAATATGAATAAAATAATAACTAAAATAAATATATTAAACTAAATAAAAGTAAATAAAGTAATTTAATAATAGAATCATGTAATTAAATTAAATACAAATATGAATAAAATAATAACTAATAACTAAAATAAATACATTAATATAAATACAAGTAAATAACGTAATAAAATAAAATAAAAATATGAATAAAATAATAACTAAAATAAATACATTAAACTAAATAAAAGTAAATAAAGTAATTTAATAATAGAATCATGTAATTAAATTAAATACAAATATGAATAAAATAATAACTAATAACTAAAATAATACATTAAAATAAATACAAGTAAATAACGTAATTAAATAATAGAATCATGTAATTAAATTATATAAAAATATGAATAAAATAATAATAACTGAAATAAATACATTAAAATAAATAAAAGTAAATAAAGTTATTTAATAATAAAATCATGTAATTAAATTAAATACAAATATGAATAAAATAATAACTAATAACTAAAATAAATTCATTAAAATAAATAAAAGCAAATAACGTAATTTAATAATAGAATCATGTAATTAAATTAAATACAAATATGAATAAAATAATAACTAATAACTAAAATAAATACATTAAAATAAATAAAAGCAAATAACGTAATTTAATAATAGAATCATGTAATTAAATTAAATACAAATATGAATAAAATAATAACTAATAACTAAAATAAAAAAGGTAAATAACGTAATTAAATAATAGAATCATGTAATTAAATTATATAAAAATATGAATCAAATAATAACTGAAATAAATACATTAAAATAAATAAAATTAAATAAAGTAATTAAATAATAGAATCATGTAATTAAGATAATTAAAAATATGAATAAAATAATAACTAAAAAAATAAATAAAAAAAGTAATTAAATAGAACCATGTAATAAAATGTATCCTGTGTAATAGTATAATAGTTTATAAAATAAACATATAAAAATAAAATAAAAATTGGTCAACCTGAATACTGTCCCCAAATTGACATAATGATGACCTACATGACATAGGGATTATAATGGATGTAAATTGAGGGCCAATAAAACGAAGGGTTTGTCCCGCCATATAATTACAAAGTAATGCGGCAGTTCTTCATAAATAAAACCTATAAATATATTTTTTTTTAATTGCACATTATTATAATTATTATCATTGTTGTTGTTGTTGTTGTTTTTTTTCAATACATACACCTCCCCCGGTGTTTTGTAAATTATCGAGTTTTATAGAGATGACGTTGGATTATAAAATCCCCCCCCCCCCCGACCTTAATAAATCCCCCCCCCTCCTCCCCCCCCCCGGTGTGTGAAAATACCGCATGATCGCCACTAGGCGGCACAAAGCAGCATTCTTATATCCTATGATACATAGCGCCACCTAGTGACCGGAATACAGAATTCTGCCCATTCTCACCGTCCATCTTCTACAGAGATAATGTGACGCCCCTCCCCCTCCCAAGCTGAAAAAAATAAATAAATAAAAAAGTCACTTTAAGAGTGGCCGGGCACCGGACATGAGGCAGTCTATGGGAAGCTTCTCAGCCTGCAATCAGCTGATTTCAGGCCGGGAAGCTGATTTGTCGGTGTGCAGGGCGTGTGCAGGGCGTGTGACGTGCGCCCCCACACACTCCCACTCTCCTGGGATTGGTCGGTAAGCTATGCTGGGAATATTCTTTTTTTTTTTTTCTCCTTCGCACAGAACGATTTTACACCCAGTTTTGAAGGACGAACAGCGATGCAAATTTTATGAGTATTAACGGAACGAGCTGATTGGCTGCCATTTCACACTCTGTCTGCTCCGGCTTCGATGAGCTCCTATCGGGGCGAATGAGGAATGTACAGCATCAGGGCCACTAGGTGGAGCTGAGGAGCGTCCTTCTATTTCTAAAAAATTCTTAGCGCCATCTAGTGGCCATAATGTGGTATTTTCTCCATTCACACTTGTAGGACTCCATCTAGTGGCCAGATAGAATAGAATAGCTCCTGTATAATCAGCTCCATCTAGTGGCCACATAGAATAGAATAACCCCTGGTATCATGAGCTCCATCTAGTGGCCAAATAGAATAGAATAGCCCCTGGTGTCATCGGCTTCATCTAGTGGCCACATAGAATAGAATAGCTCCTGTATCATTGGCTCCATCTAGTGGCCACATAGAATAGAATAGCTCCTGTATCATTGGCTCCATCTAGTGGCCACATAGAATAGAATAGCTCCTGGTGTCATCGGCTCCATCTAGTGGCCAAATAGAATAGAATTGCTCCTGTATCATCAGGGCCATCTAGTGGCCAAATAGAATAGATCACCTCTTGATGTCATCGGCTTCATCTAGTGGCCACATAGAATAGAATAACCCCTGGTGTCATCGGCTCCATCCAGTGGCCACATAGAATAGAATAGCCCCTGGTGTCATCGGCTCCATCTAGTGGCCACATAGAATAGAATAGCCCCTGGTGTCATCGGCTCCATCTAGTGGCCACATAGAATAGAATAGCTCCTGTATCATTGGCTCCATCTAGTGGCCACATAGAATAGAATAGCCCCTGGTGTCATCGGCTCCATCTAGTGGCCACATAGAATAGAATAGCTCCTGCATCATCAGCTCCATCTAGTGGCCACATAGAATAGAATATCTCCTGTATCATCAGTGCCATCTAGATAGAATAGAATATATGAATTCCTGGTGTCATCAGCGCCATCCAGTGGCCACATAGAATAGAATAACCCCTGGTGTCATCGGCTTCATCTAGTGGCCACATAGAATAGAATAGCTCCTGTATCATTGGCTCCATCTAGTGGCCACATAGAATAGAATAGCTCCTGGTGTCATCGGCTCCATCTAGTGGCCAAATAGAATAGAATTGCTCCTGTATCATCAGGGCCATCTAGTGGCCAAATAGAATAGATCACCTCTTGATGTCATCGGCTTCATCTAGTGGCCACATAGAATAGAATAACCCCTGGTGTCATCGGCTCCATCCAGTGGCCACATAGAATAGAATAGCCCCTGGTGTCATCGGCTCCATCTAGTGGCCACATAGAATAGAATAGCCCCTGGTGTCATCGGCTCCATCTAGTGGCCACATAGAATAGAATAGCTCCTGTATCATTGGCTCCATCTAGTGGCCACATAGAATAGAATAGCCCCTGGTGTCATCGGCTCCATCTAGTGGCCACATAGAATAGAATATCTCCTGTATCATCAGTGCCATCTAGATAGAATAGAATATATGAATTCCTGGTGTCATCAGCGCCATCCAGTGGCCACATAGAATAGAATAACCCCTGGTGTCATCGGCTTCATCTAGTGGCCACATAGAATAGAATAGCTCCTGTATCATTGGCTCCATCTAGTGGCCACATAGAATAGAATAGCCCCTGGTGTCATCGGCTCCATCTAGTGGCCACATAGAATAGAATAGCCCCTGGTATCATCAGCTCCATCTAGTGGCCACATAGAATAGAATAGCTCCTGTATTATGAGCTCCATCTAGTGGCTGATGTTGGATGAGAAGGTCCTGGCTCTCTAAGGTGTTCTATCGTGTTGAGGTCAGGACTCTGTGCAGGCCAGGCAAGTTCCTCCACCCCCCCAAACTCGCTCATCCGTGCCTTTATGGACCTTGCTTTGGTGGGCAGTCATGTTGGAACGCCCCCCTACTTTCTCCTTCACTGATGGGCACTGACAAGGCGGCATAGATGGGCATGGATAGGCGGCACAGATGGGCACGGATAGGCGGCACAGATGGGCACGGATAGGTGGCATGGATGGGCACGGATAGGTGTCATGGATGGGCACGGATAGGCGGCACAGATGGGCACTGATGATGGGCACTAATATGCGGCACTGATGGGTGGCACTGATGGGCGGCATGGATAGGCGGCACAGATGGGCACGGATAGGTGGCACGGATGGGCACGGATAGGTGTCATGGATGGGCACTGATAGGCGGCATGGATGGGCACGGATAGGCGGCACAGATGGGCATGGATAGGTGGCATGGATGGGCACTGATAGGCGGCATGGATGGGCACGGATAGGCGGCACAGATGGGCATGGATAGGTGGCATGGATGGGCACTGATAGGCGGCATGGATGGGCACGGATAGGCGGCACAGATGGGCATGGATAGGTGGCATGGATGGGCACGGATAGGAGGCATTGATGGGCACTGATGATGGGCACTAATATGCGGCACTGATGGGTGGCACTGATGGGCGGCATGGATAGGCGGCACAGATGGGCATGGATAGGCGGCACAGATGGGCATGGATAGGCGGCACAGATGGGCACGGATGGGCACTGATAGGTGTCAGGGATGGGCACTGATGTATGTGTTGTACTAATGGATGCCAATCAGTGCCAAGCAATGCCTGCCAATCAGTGATGCCCATTGTGGGCACTGATTGGCACCCATTATTTGTGTCATTCTCATCCCTGGTGGTCTAGGGTGGCATACCTGTGTTTTACATCCCTGGTGGTCCAGTGTGTGTGGGGGGGGGGGGGCTGTGCTGATAATCGATCAGCACAACCCCGCCCCCTGTCAGAGGATCGGCTACGCGTAAGTTGTCCGTCCGGCGTAAAGTTATTCCCCATAGATGAGGCGCAACCCGGCAACAGACATGCAAAGGTCTGCACCAGGGAACACGGGCCGGCGTATTGGGCGCACGTTACGTTCACGGCGTACGTGGTGATCCGGCGTAGCTTAGGCAGTCGTGCCGGCGCGGTTGTGAGCATGCGCAGGAGGGTGCTGTTTCATGCATTCACGTCACGGCGCATGCGCAGTTCGTGATACGCCGGGGCGTAAAACACCGCACCACGCTCGGACCATCATTTGCATGGGGTCACGCCCACTTCCACCCACGCCGGCCTGCGCCTTCGAAACCTGCGCCGCGCCGACCCAGCGTTGGGTGCGATAGCTTGCCGAATGCAGTGCTTGCCTCTCAGCGCTGCCTCGGCGCGCCGTACGGCGGCGCAATGTGCGCCCAACTCTCTGTGAATTGCCGATCATTGGAGCCTAAAAGTATCTAGAGAACAAACGATCTGCCGTTACACTTCCAGTGATCGGAGAGAAACGGCGGATCGGCGGACTACTGGATGGGCGGGTTCAGATCTTTCGGCGTTTTTTGGCAATGAGTGTAAAAGTTCTCGAGAAACGCGTCGCCCCTGGTGATGGACGCCCCCACACCTCGCCAAACCGCATAGTGTGACCTACGTGACTTCATAATGAATATACACCGAGGATTAATACGAGCCGAGGGTTGTCATGTCGTCACACACTATAATTAGATTGTAATCCGACATTTGTTCAGGGATTCATTAAAAAAATCAATAATAATTATTTAATTACACATTATTATTATTATTATTATTATTATTGCTTTTTATAAATAAACTCCTCCACATTCTTCTCTATAATTCCTCATTACATGACGATGGAATTCCTCTGCTGTGTAGAAGCTTCTGAAATAACATTTGGAACATCTGAATTATTATTCGGATCCTTTGAATTAAAATTTGGATCCTCCGAATTATTTTTTGGGTCCTCTATTAGGATCCTCTAAATTAACATTCGGATCCTCTGAATTAATCTTTGTATCCCTTGAATTAACATTCGGATCCTCTATTCGGATCTTTTGAATTAAAATTCAGATCCTCTGAATTAATATTCGGATCCTCTGAATTAACATTCGGATCCTCTATTCGGATCTTTTGAATTAATATTCGGAACCTCTGAATTAATATATCTGGATCCTCTATTTGGATCCTCTGAATTAATATTGGGATCCTCTGAATTAATATTTGGATCCTCTGAATTAATATTTGGATCCTCTGAATTAATATTTGGATCCTCTGAATTAATATTCGGATCCTCTGAATTAATATTTGGATCCTCTGAATTAATATTTGGATCCTCTATTCGGATCCTCTGAATTAACATTCGGATCCTCTGAATTAACATTCTCATCCTCTGAATTAATATTTGGATCCTCTGAATTAATATTTGGATCCTCTGAATTAACATTCTGATCCTCTGAATTAATATTTGGATCCTCTGAATTAACATTCGGATCCTCTGAATTAACATTCGGGTCCTCTGAATTAACATTCGGATCCTCTGAATTAACATTCGGATCCTCTGAATTAACATTCGGATCCTCTGAATTAACATTCTGATCCTCTGAATTAATATTTGGATCCTCTGAATTAATATTTGGATCCTCTGAATTAACATTCTGATCCTCTGAATTAATATTTGGATCCTCTGAATTAACATTCGGATCCTCTGAATTAACATTCGGGTCCTCTGAATTAACATTCGGATCCTCTGAATTAACATTCGGAATCCTCTGAATTAATATTTGGATCCTCTGAATTAATATTCGGATCCTCTGAATTAACATTCGGATCCTCTGAATTAACATTCGGTTCCTCTGAATTAATATTTGGATCCTCTGAATTAACATTCGGATCCTCTGAATTAACATTCGGAATCCTCTATTAGAATCCTCTGAATTGTTATTCGATCCTCTAAATTAATATTCGATCCTTTGAATTAATTTTGGATCCTCTGAATTAACATTCGGATCCTTTGAATTAATCTTCGGATCCTCTGAATTAATATTCGGATCCTCTATTCGAATCCTCTGAATTAACATTCTGATCCTCTGAATTAACATTCGGATCCTCTATTCGGATCTTTTGAATTAATATTCGGAACCTCTGAATTAATATATCTGGATCCTCTATTTGGATCCTCTGAATTAATATTGGAATCCTCTGAATTAACATTCTGATCCTCTGAATTAATATTTGGATCCTCTGAATTAACATTCGGATCCTTTGAATTAATATTCGATCCTTTGAATTAATTTTGGATCCTCTGACTTAACATTCGGATCCTCTGAATTAATATTTTCACCCCCCTTGGCTTCTGACCTATGTTGTTACATTGCAGCCTTTAGTTCAATGTTTTTTTGTTTTTTAATCTGGATTCTATGTGATGGATCAGAACACAATATTAGTGAAGTAAAATTAGAATAATGACGTAACCCGTCCCATCATGCTCCGGGTGGTGACGTCATAAGGGCGGGGTCACCGGGTGACATCACCCGGTGACCACGCCCCATGCCTATATAAGTCGTTGAAGAGGGAAGACGATAGCGGAGAAGACCGGGCCAACGCTAATAAAAGAGCGGGAAGAAGATATCGGAAGGAGCCCAGCAGAAGGCATCGGAGAGCGCGGAGAAGACACCGGAGAGCGGGAGAAGAGGCTGGAGAGTGCGGAGAAGACACCGGAGAGTGGGAGAAGACACAGGTAACTGGGAGAAGAGGCTGGAGAGCACAGAGGAGACACCGGAGAGTGTGAGAAGAACCGGTAGAGCGGGAGAAGAGGCCGGAGAGCGCGGAGAAGACACCGGAGAGCGGGAGAAGGACCAGAGAGCGGGAGAAAAGGCCGGAGAGCATGGAGAAGACACTGGAGAGTGGGAGAAGACACCGGCGAGCATGGAGAAGACACCGGAGAGCATGGAGAAGACACCGGAGAGCACATAGAAGACACATAGAAGACACCGGAGAGCGGGAGAAGACACCGGAGAGCAGGAGAAGAACCGGAGAGCATGGAGAAGAGGCTGGAGAGCGCGGAGAAGACACCGGAGAGCATGGAGAAGACATCGAAAAGCGGGAGAAGAACTGGAGAGCGGGAGAAGAGGCCGGAGAGCGCGGAGAAGACACCAGAGAGTGGGAGAAGACACAGGTAAGCGGGAGAAGAGGCTGGAGAGCACAGAGAAGACACCGGAGAGCGGGAGAAGAGGCTGGAGAGTGCGGAGAAGACACCAGAGAGTGGGAGAAGACACAGGTAACTGGGAGAAGAGGCTGGAGAGCACAGAGGAGACACCGGAGAGTGTGAGAAGAACCGGTAGAGCGGGAGAAGAGGCCGGAGAGCGCGGAGAAGACACCGGAGAGCGGGAGAAGGACCAGAGAGCGGGAGAAAAGGCCGGAGAGCATGGAGAAGACACTAGAGAGTGGGAGAAGACACCGGCGAGCATGGAGAAGACACCGGAGAGCATGGAGAAGACACCGGAGAGCATGGAGAAGACACCGGAGAGCACATAGAAGACACATAGAAGACACCGGAGAGCGGGAGAAGACACCGGAGAGCACATAGAAGACACATAGAAGACACCGGAGAGCGGGAGAAGACACCGGAGAGCGGGAGAAGACACCGGAGAGCAGGAGAAGAACCGGAGAGCATGGAGAAGAGGCTGGAGAGCGCGGAGAAGACACCGGAGAGCATGGAGAAGACATCGGAGAGCGGGAGAAGAACTGGAGAGCGGGAGAAGAGGCCGGAGAGCGCAGAGAAGACACCAGAGAGTGGGAGAAGACACAGGTAAGCGGGAGAAGAGGCTGGAGAGCACAGAGAAGACACCGGAGAGCGTGAGAAGAACCGGTAGAGCGTGAGAAGAGCACGGAGAAGACACTGGAGAGCAGGAGAAGAAGCAGAGAGCGGGAGAAGACACCGGAGAGCACATAGAAGACACATAGAAGACACCAGGGAGAGCAGAGGAGACACCGGAGAGTGGGAGAAGAACCAGAGAGCACGGAGAAGAGACCGGAGAGCGGGGAAGAGACCGGAGAGCGGGGAGAAGCCACCGGAGAGCGGGAGAAGACACCAGAGAGCATGGAGAAGACACTGGAGAGCAGGAGAAGAGGCCGGAGAGCACGGAGGAGACACTGGAGAGCGGGAGAAGAGGCCGGAGAGGAAGGAGAAAACACCATAGAGCGTGAGAAGAACCAGAGAGTGGGAGAAGACACCGGAGAGCACATAGAAGACACATAGAAGACACCGGAGAGTGGGAGAAGAGGCTGGAGAGCACGGAGAAGACACTGGAGAGCAGGAGAAGACACCAGAGAGCATGGAGAAGACACCAGAGAGCAGGAAAAGAACCGGAGAGCGGGAGAAGAGGCCGGAGAGCGCGGAGAAGACACCAGAGAGTGGGAGAAGACACAGGTAAGCGGGAGAAGAGGCTGGAGAGCACAGAGAAGACACCGGAGAGCGTGAGAAGAACCGGTAGAGTGGGAGAAGAGGGCGGAGAGCGCGGAGAAGACACCGGAGAGCGGGAGAAGAAGCAGAGAGCGGGAGAAGAGGCAGGAGTGCACGGAGAAGGCACTGGAGAGCGGGAGAAGAACCAGAGAGTGGGAGAAGACACCGGAGAGCACATAGAAGACACATAGAAGACACCGGAGAGTGGGAGAAGAGGCTGGAGAGCGCAGAGAAGACACCGGAGAGCAGGAGAAGACACCAGAGAGCATGGAGAAGACACCGGAGAGCAGGAGAAGAACCGGAGAGCGGGAGAAGAGGCCGGAGAGCGCGGAGAAGACACCAGAGAGTGGGAGAAGACACAGGTAAGCGGGAGAAGATGCTGGAGAGCACAGAGAAGACACCGGAGAGCGTGAGAAGAACCGGTAGAGTGGGAGAAGAGGGCGGAGAGCGCGGAGAAGACACCGGAGAGCGGGAGAAGAAGCAGAGAGCAGGAGAAGAGGCAGGAGTGCACGGAGAAGACACTGGAGAGCGGGAGAAGAACCGGAGAGTGGGAGAAGACACCGGAGAGCACATAGAAGACACATAGAAGACACCGGAGAGCGTGAGAAGAGGCCGGAGAGTGGGGGAAGAACCAGAGAGCACGGAGAAGACACTGGAGAGCAGGAGAAGAGGCCGGAGAGCACGGAGGAGACACTGGAGAGCGGGAGAAGAGGCCGAAGAGGAAGGAGAAAACACCATAGAGCGGGGAAGAGACCGGAGAGTGGGGAGAAGCCACCGGAGAGCGGGAGCAGACACCAGAGAGCATGGAGAAGACACTGGAGAGCAGGAGAAGAGGCCGGAGAGCACGGAGGAGACAGTGGAGAGCGGGAGAAGAGGACAGAGAGAAAGGAGAAAACACCATAGAGCGTGAGAAGAACCAGAAAGTGGGAGAAGAGGCCGGAGAGCACGGAGAAGCCACTGGAGAGCGGGAGAAGACACCAGAGACCATGGAGAAGACATTGGAGAGCAGGAGAAGAGGCCGGAGAGCACGGAGGAGACACTGGAGAGCGGGAGAAGAGGACGGAGAGGAAGGAGAAAACACCATAGAGCGTGAGAAGAACCAGAGAGTGGGAGAAGAAACCAGAGAGCATGGAGAAGACACTGAAGAGCGGGAGAAGAATCGGAGATCGGGAGAAGAGGCCGGAAAGCGTGGAGAAGACACTGGAGAGCAGGAGAAGAACCGGATATTAGGAGAAGAATTGGAAAGAACGGAGAAGACACCAGAGAGTGGGAGAAGAGGCCAGAGAGCGCAGAGAAGACACTGGAGAGCGTGGAGAAGAATCGGAGAGCACACTGAACAGCGGAGAGAAGAATCGGAAGCTGGAGAGCGTGGAGAAGTCACCGGAGAGCAGGAGAAGAGGCTGGAGAGCGTGGAGAAGAACTGGAGAGCATGGAGAAGACACCAGAGAGTGGGAGAAGAGGCCAGAGAGCGCAGAGAAGACACTGGAGAAGAACCGGAAGCTGGAGAGTGTGGAGAGGACACCAGAGAGCGGGAAAAGAGGCTGGAGAGCATGGAGAAGACACCTGAGAGTGGGAGAAGAGGCCGGAGAGTGGGAGGAGACACCGAAGGGCGGGAGAAGAACTGGAGAGCATGGAGAAGACACTGGAGAGCAGGAGAAGAACTGGAGAGTGGGAGAAGAGGTCCGAAAGCGTGGAGAAGACACTGGAGAGCAGGAGAAGAACCGGAGATTAGGAGAAGAACTGGAAAGAACGGAGAAGACACCAGAGAGTAGGAGAAGAACCGGAGAGCACACTGAAGAGCGCAGAGAAGAACCGGAAGCTGGAGAGCGTGGAGAAGAGGCTGGAGAGGCTGGGGAAGACACCTGAGAGCGGGAGAAGAGGCTGGAGAGCGTGGAGAAGACTCTGGAGAGCAGAAGAAGAACTGGAGAGCATGGAAAAGACACCGGAGAGCGGGAGAAGAGGCCGAAGAGCGTGGAGAAGAGGCCGGAGAGCGGGAGAAGACACCGGAGAGCGAGAGAAGAGGCCGGAGAGTGTGGAGAAGACACCTGAGAGCGGGAGAAGAGGCCGGAGAGCGGGATAAGAGGCTGGAGAGCGTGGAGAAGACTCTGGAGAGCAGAAGAAGAACTGGAGAGCATGGAGAAGACACCGGAGAGCGGGAGAAGAGGCCGAAGAGAGCGGAGAAGAGGCCGGAGAGCGGGAGAAGACACCGGAGAGTGGGAGAAGAGGCCGGAGAGCGCGGAGAAGAGGCCGGAGAGCGGGAGAAGACACCTGAGAGTGGGAGAAGAGGCCGGAGAGCGGGAGAAGACACCTGAGAGTGGGAGAAGAGGCCGGAGAGCGCAGAGAAGACACTGGAGAGCGTGGAGAAGAATCGGAGAGCACACTGAAGAGCGGAGAGAAGAATCGGAAGCTGGAGAGCGTGGAGAAGTCACCGGAGAGCAGGAGAAGAGGCTGGAGAGCGTGGAGAAGAACTGGAGAGCATGGAGAAGACACCAGAGAGTGGGAGAAGAGGCCAGAGAGCGCAGAGAAGACACTGGAGAGCGGGAGAAGAACTGGAGAGCACACTGAAGAGCTCAGGGAAGAACCGGAAGCTGTAGAGCGTGGAGAGGACACCAGAGAGCGGGAAAAGAGGCTGGAGATCATGGAGAAGACACCTGAGAGCGGGAGAAGAGGCCGGAGAGTGGGAGGAGACACCGAAGGGCGGGAGAAGAACTGGAGAGCATGGAGAAGACACTGGAGAGCGGGAGAAGAACTGGAGAGTGGGAGAAGAGGTCCGAAAGCGTGGAGAAGACACTGGAGAGCAGGAGAAGAACCGGAGAGCACACTGAAGAGCACAGAGAAGAACCGGAAGCTGGAGAGCGGGAGAAGAGGCTGGAGAGCGTGGAGAAGACTCTGGAGAGCAGAAGAATAACTGGAGAGCATGGAAAAGACACTGGAGAGCGGGAGAAGAGGCCGAAGAGTGCGGAGAAGAGGCCGGAGAGCGGGAGAAGACACCGGAGAGCGGGAGAAGAGGCCGGAGAGCGTGGAGAAGACACCTGAGAGCGGGAGAAGAGGCCGGAGAGCGGGATAAGAGGCTGGAGAGCGCGGAGAAGAGGCCGGAGAGCGGGAGAAGACACCGGAGAGTGGGAGAAGAGGCTGGAGAGCGGGAGAAGACACTGGAGAGCGGGAGAAGAAATCTAAATCTAAATAAAATAAATAATAAAATAAATATAAAATATACGGTATATATATTATATAAACACATATACATATAAATATAAATAAATAATAAAATACATATGAATACGTAACTATAAAATAAATATATTTATTTATTGCCAGCGGTTTAGACATTAATGTGTTGAGTTTTTTTGAGGGGGGACAGCAAATGTACACTAACTAAAAAAATACAAAATAAATATAAATATAAATAATAAAATAAATATTAATAAAATAAAATATATATAAATAAAATCAATATGAATAAATTGTTTTAATAAATATAAATATGTAACTATAAAATAAATATATTTATTTATTGCCAGCGATGTGTCGAGTTATTTTTTAGGGGGACAGCAAATTTACACTGTTATACAAGCTGTACACTCACTACTTTATAAGTATAATATATAACAAATAAATAAAATAATAAAATAAATATAAATAAAATTAATATAAATAAATATTAAAATAAATATAAATAAAATAATGAAATAAATATAAATAAAATAAATATAAATAAAATAATGAAATAAATATAAATAAAATAAAATAAATATAAATAAATAATAAAATAAATACACATATACGTTTTTTCTTCAGCTGTATAAACAAAGCCACGTGACGGCGGCGCACCGTTATTTGTGATGCATTTGAAGTGTAAATTTATATCCAATTACGGGGCGATTAGCGTCACGGGACGCCGTAAAAAAGCTGTACATTTTATTACGCGGACGGTTGTAAATATTTTTGTTCATGGTAACGGGAGTATTTTCTATGAACGGTTAGTGACGGCGCTCGGCGAGTTTTCTTGCGTGGAGTGGAAAGCGGTCGGACTCGATGGACATGTATGGAAAGAACAATGTAACTGATCTCACGGTGTGTAATGCAGATGATGAGAGGTAATTGCCGGGCGCGGGCGAGAATTGTAATGCGACCCGTAGTAACCTTGGCAGGTTGACAATCTGAGGCGGCGTCCCGTGTGCAATGTGCTGCGGCGCATGCTGAGCCCCGTGTCAGGTCCCTGGAAAAAAAGGTTTTTCAGAAAAAGTTACGTCCTGGATAATCCTGAGGTTAGCCTGGGCAACAGTACCCAAGTGTGTTCCCAGGTCCCAGCCACGCCCCCACCCTCTGAGACCACTGTAAGCTGAGTGTGTTCCCAGGTCCCAGCCACACCCCCTCTCTCTGAGACCACTGTAAGCCGAGTGTGTTCCCTGGTCCCAGCCACGCCCCCTCCCTCTGAGACCACTGTAAGCCGAGTGTGTTCCCTGGTCCCAGCCACGCCCCCTCTCTCTGAGACCACTGTAAGCCAAGTGTGTCCCCAGGTCCCAGTCACACCCCCACCCTCTGAGCCCACTGCAAGCCAAGTGTGTTCTCTGGTCCCAGCCACGCCCCCTCTCTCTGAGACCACTGAAAGCCAAGTGTGTTCCCAGCCACACCCCCTCCCCTCTGAGACCACTGTAAGTCATGTGTGTTCCCAGCCACGCCCCCTCCCTCTGGGACCACTGTAAGCCAAGTGTATTCCTAGGTCCCAGCCACGCCCCCTCCCTCTGAGACCACTGTAAGCCAAGTGTGTTCCCTGGTCCCAGCCACGCCCCCTCCCTCTGAGACCACTGTAAGCCAAGTGTGTTCCCAGTTCCCAGCCACGCCCCCTCTCTCTGAGACCACTGTAAGCCAAGTGTGTTCCCTGGTCCCAGCCACGCCCCCTCCCTCTGAGACCACTGTAAGCCGAGTGTGTTCCCTGGTCCCAGCCACGCCCCCTCCCTCTGAGACCACTGTAAGCCAAGTGTGTTCCCAGTTCCCAGCCACGCCCCCTCCCTCTGAGACCACTGTAAGCCAAGTGTGTTCCCTGGTCCCAGCCACGCCTCCTCCCTCTGAGACCACTGTAAGCCGAGTGTGTTCCCAGTGCCCAGCCACGCTCCCTCTCTCTGAGACCACTGTAAGCCAAGTGTGTTCTCTGGTCTCAGCCACACCCCCTCCCTCTGAGACCACTGTAAGCCAAGTGTGTTCCCAGCCACGCCCCCTCTCTCTGAGACGACTGTAAGGCAAGTGTGTTCCCAGGTCCCAGCCACGCCCCTCTGTCTGAGACTACTGTAAGCCAATTGTGTTCCCAGGTCCCAGCCACGCCCCCACCCTCTGAGACCACTGTATCCAAGTGTGTTCCCAGGTCCCAGCCAGGCCCCCTCTCTCTGAGACCACTGTAAGCCAAGTGCAGGTGCAATGGTGGCTCCAACAGCTCCAGAGCATTGGCCTTGTCCCACCAGCCTGTACCTGAGTCAGAATGGTGGCCCCTGAACCATGGTGCCCCTAGGCAGAAGCCGAGTTTGGCCTACAACAAAGAAAATAAAAAGCTTGCAGTCCTCTGTAGCCATCTAGTGTAGGTTGGGTGTCGGTGTTCCCAGCTCTGAGCTCTGGTCACGCCGGTATCGGCTCTGACAAAGGCTGAGTCACGTCTGGCTGGGGCCGATCCCAACAAAACCGATTACGAAGTGTTTTGGTTTGGTTTCCCTGGAGCCTGAACCTCCTCCACCTATCGCCCGAGCCTGTGGTTGAATCTTTAACCCTTTATTGGGACAAAGATTTCCTGGAGAGTGTTTATTCTAAAGAGAGAGAGAGGGGGTGCTCATCGACTTACAGCCCACGGCTCATTAACCAGCACTTGGGGGGCCGAGGGCTGTGTAGGGTCCCGGTCCTTATCTGACACCAACACCTTCATTTTCACACCTGGTGACCCCGGACCAAGATATGGGGGTAACAAGCACCACAATATTCCATCACTTCCTCTCCTAGTGACCCCCCACTCAGGAAGTGAGGTGAAATCTCCTCAGTGGGGACACCGACAGTAAATTAACTTCCGACAGAGGTTTTAACCCCCAAATATAATCCATTGGTAGCAGGGCCGTCTTAATAGCATCATGGGCCCCTGGGCAAGGTAATGCTCTGGGGCCCCTACAATGATGACAGTGAAGGTGAACAGACATCAAGTAGGTAGGAGGCTGACTGCCCCCCCTTTGCATCCATCACTTTCAGTGCCATCATGGGGCCAGCTGCTATTGGGGAAAGTGCAGGCCCCCCCCATGCAGCTGGGGCCCCTGGGCAGTGCCCAGGTGTGCACTCTCATTAAGACAGCCCTGATTGGTGGAGTTGTGCATTGGGAATCCCAATAGAGATCTCGAGGTGAACAGCAGGAGAAGGGAACCAAGGGTGGCAGGACGTATCTGGAGACTTTTTTCCCTGATTTACTCGGATTATGGGAATCACAAAGTGTATTGTTCAGTAAAATGGCAGGACCAATTAGAACATCTGGTCCCCACCCCCGTCATCATTAGCAGCTTACTTAAAAAAAAAACTGTATTAGAAAAAGTTAATAACAATACGTATTCTTCTATAGGCTTTTGTGCTGCAGAGGGTGACATCACCATCCTTTTGATGAGATCATGTTGTGGGCGGAACCCGGGTGAAAGGGTCTTGTATTTATACATTTTTTTCCATGCATTTTTTTATTTATTTATTTTTTATGAAGTTGGTAGAAGTCAGGGTATAGCATTGTAAGATTATATATAAAACCAAACAGCAGGGGGCGCTGTTATCGCATTTTTAAATTAGAACAGCAGGGGGCGCTGTTTTAGCATCTCTAAGTATTAATATAAATTAGAACCGCAGGAGGCGCTGTTGTAGTGTTTCTAAGTTAATATATAAATCAGAACAGCAGGGGGTGTTATTATAGCATTTCAAAGTTTATATATAAATTCGAACAGCATGGGGCGCTGTTATAGCATTTCTAAGTTTATATATATAAATCAGAACAGGAGGGGGCACTATTATAGCATTTCTACGTTTATATATGAATTATAACAGCAGGGGGTGTTGTTGTAGCATTTCTACGTTTATATATATATATATATTAGAACAGCAGGGGGCGCTGTTATAGCATTTCTAAGTTTATATGTAAATCAGAACAGCAGGAGGCTATGTTGTAGCACTTTTACGTTTAAATACATATTAATGAGAACAGCAGGGGGTGCTGTTGTAGCATTTCTAAGTTTATATATAAATCAGAACAGCAGGGGGCGCTGTTGTAACATTTCTCTGTTTATATGTGAAATTAGAACAGCAGGGGGCGCTATTATAGCATTTCAAAGTTTATATATAAGTAAGAACAGCATGGGGCGCTGTTGTAGCATTTCTATGTTGATATGTAAATTAGAACAGCAGGGGGTGCTTTTGTAGCATTTCTAAATTAGAGCAGCAGGGGGGCGCTGTTATAGCATTTCTAAGTTTATATATATAAATTAGAACAGCAGGGGGCGATGTTGTAGCATCTCTAAGTTTATATATAAATTGGAACAGCAGGGGGCGCTGTTGTAGCATTTCTAAGTTTATATATAAATTAGAACAGCAGGGGGCGCTGTTGTAGCATTTCTAAGTTTATATATAAATTAGAACAGCAGGGGGTGCTGTTGTAGCATTTCTAAGTTTATATATATATTACAACAGCAGGGGGTGCTGTTGTAGCATTTCTACGTTTATATATAAATTAGAACAGCAGGGGGCGATGTTGTAGCATTTCTAAGTTTATATATAAATTAGAACAGCAGGGGGCGCAGTTGTAGCATTTCTACGTTTATATATAAATTAGAACAGCAGGGGGCGATGTTGTAGCATTTCTAAGTTTATATATAAATTAGAACAGCAGGGGGCGCAGTTGTAGCATTTCTACGTTTATATATATGAATTAGAACAGCAGGGGGCACTGTTGTAGCATTTCTAAGTTTATATATAAGTAAGAACAGCAGGGGGCGCAGTTGTAGCATTTCTACGTTTATATATAAATTAGAACAGCAGGGGGCGCTGTTGTAGAATTTCTAAGTGTATATATAAATTAGAACAGCAGAGGGCGCTGTTGTAGCATTTCTACGTTTATATATATGAATTAGAACAGCAGGGGGCACTGTTGTAGCATTTCTAAGTTTATATATAAGTAAGAACAGCAGGGGGCGCAGTTGTAGCATTTCTACGTTTATATATAAATTAGAACAGCAGGGGGCGCTGTTGTAGAATTTCTAAGTGTATATATAAATTAGAACAGCAGAGGGCGCTGTTGTAGCATTTCTACGTTTATATATATGAATTAGAACAGCAGGGGGCGCTGTTGTAGCATTTCTATGTTTATATGTAAATTAGAACAGCAGGGGGCGCTATTATAACATTTCTACGTTTATATATAAATCAGAACAGCAGGGGGCGCTATTATAGCATTTCAAAGTTTATATATAAATTAGAACAGCAGGAGGCGCTGTTGTAGCATTTCTACGTTTATATATAAATTAGAACAGCAGGGGGCGCAGTTGTAGCATTTCTACGTTTATATATAAATTAGAACAGCAGGGGGCGCAGTTGTAGCATTTCTACGTTTATATGTAAATTAGAACAGCAGGGGGCGCTGTTGTAGAATTTCTACGTTTATATATATGAATTAGAACAGCAGGGGGCGCTGTTGTAGCATTTCTAAGTTTATATATAAGTAAGAACAGCAGGGGGCGCTGTTGTAGCATTTCTAAGTTTATATATAAGTAAGAACAGCAGGGGGCGCTGTTGTAGAATTTCTACGTTTATATATATGAATTAGAACAGCAGGGGGCGCTGTTGTAGCATTTCTAAGTTTATATATAAGTAAGAACAGCAGGGGGCGCTGTTGTAGCATTTCTAAATCAGAACAGCAGGGGGCGCTGTTGTAGCATTTCTACGTTTATATGTAAATTGGAACAGCAGGGGGCGATGTAATATAATTTCTACATTTATATATAAATTGGAACAGCAGAGGGCGCTGTTGTAGAATTTCTAAGTGTATATATAAATCAGAACGGCAGGGGGCGCTGTTATAGCATTATACCCTGGAAGGTTATATATAAGTTCCTTTTAATGGTTCTCCTTTCCGATTGGCTGCTGGGAATTAATGGCTACTTCCATATGAAGTCAGAGAAATCGACCAATAAAATCAATTTTACACTTTTTTTTTTTAGCTCAAAAACTGCAGATGAGATGAAATCTTTTTACTTTTATTGAAGGATCGCACAATCGCTAAATTCAGTAACTGTAGCCCCGCCCCCCGCGCCCAGGGGAGGGCGCTACTCCTTCAAGTTGTCCCTTATAAACGAGGCCAAAGAAGACGAGAAAGACATGAATTCCTCGAAGGTCACCCTCTTGTCGTTGTTGGCGTCCATCTTTCCGATGATTTCCTTAACGATCTCATCCTTCTTGGCGACCGTCTGTAAAACGCAATTAGGACATTTTCAGTTTATGTCTCTGCCCCTCCCACAATGGGGAGATTTCCTGCAGTAGTTTGTGTCTCTGCCCCTCCCACAATGGGGAGATTTCCCTGCAGTAGTTTGTGTCTCTGCCCCTCCCACAATAGGGAGATTTCCTGCAGTAGTTTGTGTCTCTGCCCCTCCCACAATGGTGAGATTTCCTGCAGTAGTTTGTGTCTCTGCCCCTCCCACAATGGAGAGATTTCCTGCAGTAGTTTGTGTCTCTGCCCCTCCCACAATGGGGAGATTTCCTGCAGTAGTTTGTGTCTCTGCCCCTCCCACAATGGGGAGATTTCCTGCAGTAGTTTGTGTCTCTGCCCCTCCCACAATGGGGAAATTTCCTGCAGTAGTTTGTGTCTCTGCCCCTCCCACAATGGGGAGATTTCCTGCAGTAGTTTGTATCTCTGCCCCTCCCACAATGGGGAAATTTCCTGCAGTAGTTTGTGTCTCTGCCCCTCCCACAATGGGGAGATTTCCTGCAGTAGTTTGTGTCTCTGCCCCTCCCACAATGAGGAGATTTCCTGCAGTAGTTTGTGTCTCTGCCCCTCCCACAATGGTGAGATTTCCTGCAGTAGTTTGTGTCTCTGCCCCTCCCACAATGGGGAGATTTCCTGCAGTAGTTTGTGTCTCTGCCCCTCCGACAATGGTGAGATTTCCTGCAGTAGTTTGCTTCTCTGCCCCTCCCACAATGGGGAGATTTCCTGCAGTAGTTTGTGTCTCTGCCCCTCCCACAATGGGGAGATTTCCCTGCAGTAGTTTGTGTCTCTGCCCCTCCCACAAGTTTGCGTCTCTGCCCCTCCCACAAGGAGATTTCCTGCAGTTTGTGTCTCTGCCCCTCCCACAATAGTTTGCAGTAGTTTGTATCTCTCTCTGCCAGTAGTTTGTATCCTCCCACAATGGTGGTGGATTCCCTGGAGTTTGTGTCTCTGCCCCTCCCATTTCCTGCAGTAGTTTGTGTCTCTGCCCCTCCCACAATGAGAAGATTTCCTGCAGTAGTTTGTATCTCTGCCCCTCCCACAATGAGGAGATTTCCTGCAGTAGTTTGTATCTCTGCCCCTCCCACAATGGTGAGATTCCCTGCAGTAGTTTGTGTCTCTGCCCCTCCCACAATGGGGAGATTTCCTGCAGTTTGTGTCTCTGCCCCTCCCACAATAGTTTGTGTCTCTGCCCCTCCCACAATGGTGAGCCCCTCCCACAATTTCCTGCAGTAGTTTGCCCCTCCCACAATGTCTCTGCCCCTCCCACAATGGTGAGATTTCCTGCAGTAGTTTGTGTCTCTGCCCCTCCCACAATGGTGAGATTTCCTGCAGTAGTTTGTGTCTCTGCCCCTCCCACAATGGGGAGATTTCCTGCAGTAGTTTGTGTCTCTGCCCCTCCCACAATGGGGAGATTTCCTGCAGTAGTTTGTGTCTCTGCCCCTCCCACAATGGTGAGATTTCCTGCAGTAGTTTGCGTCTCTGCCCCTCCCACAATGGGGAGATTTCCTGCAGTAGTTTGTGTCTCTGCCCCTCCCACAATGGGGAGATTTCCCTGCAGTAGTTTGTGTCTCTGCCCCTCCCACAATGGGGAGATTTCCTGCAGTAGTTTGTGTCTCTGCCCCTCCCACAATGAGGAGATTTCCTGCAGTAGTTTGTGTCTCTGCCCCTCCCACAATGATGAGATTTCCTGCAGTAGTTTGTGTCTCTGCCCCTCCCACAATGAGGAGATTTCCTGCAGTAGTTTGTGTCTCTGCCCCTCCCACAATGGGGAGATCTCCTGCAGTAGTTTGTGTCTCTGCTCCTCCCACAATGGGGAGATTTCCTGCAGTAGTTTGTGTCTCTGCCTCTGTAAGGATGGGATTGGCTGCCCTCGGGGGGGGGGGGGGGGCGTCCTCACTTACGCAGAGTGTGGGGAACTCGGCGGGGGTCATGTCGCTCAGCTCCTCGGTGCACAGCGTATTTTTGTCTCCGCTGCTCTTAGAGGCGTAACGTTCAAATTTCATCACCATCAGGGCCATGATTTCCTCCACCGTCAGGTTACAATCCTGGAGAGAGAACAGGGGGATTATAATCTGAGGGATCCCACTGAGATCAACTAGGGAGAGTGTGGGATTACTGGGAGAGAGCGGGATTACTGGGAGAGTGGGATTACTGGGAGAGAGCGGGATTACTGGGAGAGAGTGGGATTACTGGGAGAGTGGGATTACTGGGAGAGAGTGGGATTACTGGGAGAGAGCGGGATTACTGGGAGAAAGTGGGATTACTGGGAGAGTGAGATTACTGGGAGAGAGTGAGATTACTGGTAGAGAGTGGGATTACTGGGAGAGAGTGGGATTACTGGGAGAAAGTGAGATTACTGGGAGAGAGTGGGATTACTGGGAGAGAGGGATTACTGGGAGAGTGGGATTACTGGGATAGAGTGGGATTACTGGGAGAGAGAGGGATTACTGGGAGAGAGAGGGATTACTGAGAGACAGTGGGATTACTGGGAGACAGTGGGATTACTGAGAGAGTGGGATTACTGGGAGACAGTGGGATTACTGAGAGAGTGGGATTACTGGGAGAGAGTGGGATTACTGGGAGAGAGCGGGATTACTGGGAGACAGTGGGATTACTGGGAGAGTGGGATTACTGGGATAGAGTGGGATTACTGGGAGAGAGAGGGATTACTGAGAGACAGTGGGATTACTGGGAGACAGTGGGATTACTGAGAGAGTGGGATTACTGGGAGACAGTGGGATTACTGAGAGAGTGGGATTACTGGGAGAGAGTGGGATTACTGGGAGAGAGCGGGATTACTGGGAGACAGTGGGATTACTGGGAGAGCGGGATTACTTGGAGAGAGCGGATTATTGGGAGAGTGGGATTACTGGGAGAGAGCGGGATTACTGGGAGAGAGCGGGATTACTGGGAGAGCGGGATTACTGGGAGAGAGTGGGATTACTGGGAGAGAGCGGGATTACTGGGAGACAGTGGGATTACTGGGAGAGCGGGATTACTGGGGGAGCAGGATTACTGGGAGAGAGTGGGATTACTGGGAGAAAGTGGGATTACTGGGGGAGCGAGATTACTGAGAGAGCGGGATTACTGGGATAGAGTGGGAGAGAGAGGGATTACTGGGAGCGAGATTACTGAGAGAGCGGGATTACTGGGATAGAGTGGGAGAGAGAGGGATTACTGGGAGAGAGTGGGATTACTGGGCGACAGTGGGATTACTGGGAGAGAGTGGGATTACTGGGAGAGCGGGATTACTGGGAGAGAGTGGGATTACTGGGAGAGCGGGATTACTGGGAGAGAGTGGTATTACTGGGAGAGAGCGGGATTACTGGGAGACAGTGGGATTACTGGGAGACAGTGGGATTACTGGGAGAGTGTGATTACTGGGAGACAGTGGGATTACTGGGAGAGTGGGATTACTGGGAGAGAGCGGGATTACTGGGAGAGAGCGGGATTACTGGGAGAGCGGGATTACTGGGAGAGAGTGGGATTACTGGGAGAGAGCGGGATTACTGGGAGACAGTGGGATTACTGGGAGACAGTGGGATTACTGGGAGAGCGGGATTACTGGGAGAGTGGAATTACTGGAAGAGAGTGGGATTACTGGAAGAGAGCAGGATTACTGGGAGAAAGTGGGATTACTGGAAAAGTAGGATTACTGGGAGAGAGTGCTATTACTGGGAAAAAGTAGGTATAGTAAGAGAGAGTGGGATTACTGGGAGAGCGGGATTACTGGGAGAGCGGGATTACTGGGAGAGTGGGATTACTGGGAGAGTGGGATTACTGGGAGAGTGGGATTACTGGAAAAGTAGAATTATTGGGAGAAATCGGGATTACTGGGAGAGAGTGCTATTACTGGGAGAGCGGGACTACTGGGAGAAAGTAGGTATACTAAAACAGAGTGGTATTACTGGGAGACAGTGGGATTACTGGGAGAGTGGGATTACTGGAAAAGTAGAATTATTGGGAGAAAGCAGGATTACTGGGAGAGAGGGGGTTTATGGGAGAAAGTGGGATTACTGGGAGAAAGCAGGATTACTGGAAGAGAGGGATTACTGGGAGAAAGTGGGATTACTGGGAGAAAGTAGGTATAGTAAGAGAGAGTGGGATTACTGGGAGAGCGGGATTACTGGGAGAGCGGGATTACTGGGAGAGCGGGATTACTGGGAGAGTGGGATTACTGGGAGAGTGGGATTACTGGAAAAGTAGAATTATTGGGAGAAATCGGGATTACTGGGAGAGAGGGTTTACTGGGAGAAAGTGGGATTACTGGGAGAGAGTGGGTTTACTGGGAGAAAAGTTGGATTACTGGGAGATTGGGATTACTGGGAGAGTGGGATTACTGGGAGAGAGTGGGATTACTGGGAGAGAGTGGGATTACTAGGAGAGTGGGATTACCGGGAGAGTGGGATTACTGGAAAAGTAGAATTATTGGGAGAGTGGGATTACTGGGAGAGAGCGGGATTACTGGGAGAATGGAATTACTGTGAGAGTGGAATGACTGGGAGAGCGGGATAACTGGGAAAGTGGAATTACTGGAAAAGTTGGATTACTGGGAGAAAGTAGGATTACTGGGAGAGAGCAGGATTACTGAGAGAGTGGGATTAATGGGAGAGTGGGATTACTGGGAGAGTGGGATAACTGGGAGAATGGGATTACCAGGACAGTGGGATTACCGGGAGAGTGGGATTACTGGGAGAAAGCAGGATTACTTGAACAGTAGGATTACTGGGAGAGTGAGATTACTGGGAGAAAGCAGGATTACTGGGAGAGTGGGATTATTGGGAGAGTGGGATTACTGAGAGAGAGTGGTATTACTGAGAGAGTGGGATCACTGGGAGAGCGGGATTACTGGGAGAGTGGGATTACTGGGAGAGTGTGGGATTACTGGGAGAGAGTGGGATCACTGGGAGAAAGTAGGATTACCGAGAGAGCGGGATTATTGGGAGAACGGGATTACTGGGAGAGAGTGGGATCACTGGGAGAAAGTAGGATTACCGAGAGAGCGGGATTATTGGGAGAACGGGATTACTGAGAGAGTGGGATCACTGGGAGAGCGGGATTACTGGGAGAGCGGGATTACTGGGAGAGTGGGATTACTGGGAGAGTGTGGGATTACTGGGAGAGAGCGGGATTACTGGGAGAGCGGGATTACTGGGAGAAAGCAGGTTTTCTGGGAGAGAGCGGGATTACTGGGAGAGTGGGCTTACTGGGAGAGTGTGGGATTACTGGGAGAGCAGGATTGCTGGGAGAAAGTGGGATTACTGAGAGAGAGTGGGATTACTGGGAGAAAGTGGGATTACTGGGAGAGAGCGGGATTACTGGGAGAAAGTGGGATTACTGAGAGAGTGGGATTACTGGGAGAGAGCAGAATTGCTGGGAGAAAGTGGGATTACTGAGAGAGAGTTTGATTACTGGGAGAGAGCAGAATTGCTGGGAGAAAGTGGGATTACTGAGAGAGAGTGGGATTACTGGGAGAAAGTGGGATTACTGAGAGAGTGGGATTACTGGGAGAGAGCAGAATTGCTGGGAGAAAGTGGGATTACTGGGAGAAAGTGGGATTACTGGGAGAGCGGGATTACTGGGAGAAAGTTTAATTACTAGGAGAGCGGGATTACTGGGAGAAAGTGGGATTACTGGGAGAGAGCAGGATTACTGGGAGAGTGGGAATACTGGGAGACCGGGATTACTGGGAGAGAGCGGGATTACTGTGAGAAAGCAGGATTACTGGGAGAGTGGGATTACTGGGAGAACTGGATTAGTGGGAGAGAGTGGGATTACTGGGACAAAGTAGGATTACTGGGAGAGTGGGATTACTGGGAGAGAGTGGGATTACTGGGAGAAAGTAGGATTGCTGGGAGAAAGTAGGATTACTGGTAGAGGGGGATTACTGGGAGAAAGTGGGATTACTGGGAGAGAGTGGGATTACTGGGAGAAAGTAGGATTACTGGGAGAGTGGGATTACCGGGAGAACTGGATTACTGGGAGAGAGTGGAATTACTGGGACAAAGTAGGATTACTGGGAGAGAGTGGGATTACTGGGACAAAGTAGGATTACTGGGAGAGTGAGATTTATGGGAGAAAGTGGGATTACTGGGAGAGAGCAGGATTACTGGGAGAGAGCGGGATTACTGGGAGAGATTGGAATTACTGGGAGAGAGCGGGATTACTGGGAGAGAGCGGGATTACTGGGAGAGAGAGGGATTACTGGGAGAGAGCAGGATTACTGGGAGAGAGCGGGATTACTGGGAGAGAGTGGGATTACTGGGAGAGAGCGGGATTACTGGGAGAGAGAGGGATTACTGGGAGAGAGTGGGATTACTGGGGTCATCCAATGACCCCACAAGAGGAAACCCATAAGGAGAGCCCCGTGCCAAGCTGGCCATGAGCGTTGGCACTGCTACCCACCCCCCACACAGAGCAGACAGCGAGCAGCGGAGTCTCACTTACCATGTTTTCAATGTCGTCAGTCTCCAGAGACAGAGGGTAGAATTCAGCCGGTGTGGGTACCTGTTACAATTTGATGCCCGATATATACCCAGCCCAGGGCCACACCCAGGGGAGCCGCTTGATGAGGGATGAGCCAAGGATCTGGGGGGTGGAGGTATCACCCTTTCTCCTCCTCCTTGTCTCCTCATTGGTTCCCCTCACAATCCCCCTGAAATGTTGGTAAAACTATTCAGGTTGGGGTCCCTTGGGGGGGGGATTTGAAGGTCGTGTTGAGCACTCAGGGGTTCTCCTCCATGCAGGGTTGGGGGTTCCATGGTAGTCCAGGTGGAGAGGAGACCACTGGTTTTCAGTTGGCATCTGACTGAGAGAGAGCCGGGAGAGCTGAGCTTAGGACTGAGCCTTGGTTGGGGGGCTTCAGAAACCTCCTTGGGACCCCTGAAGCCATTGGGGAACCCCTAAACCCCAGGGGGGTGCGGTATGGTGATGATGAACCTTCGACTTGTTCTGCAGAGTTCTGGACTGTCTCGTGTTTTCTGTTTGTGGAAGAAAAAGAGACTGTTTGTCTTTACCAACGTGCCCGTCTGATGATCTCGCGCTCCGCGGGTGACGCCGTCTATTAACCCCTCTCTACCCTCATCCCAAACAAAGTTCTGGCTGTAATTACACTCTGAAGGGGCGGCCATCTTTGTTATTTTCTTAGGATATTCAAAAAAGTTTTAGCAGAGACACACCCCCGAATCTCTACCGTGGGACCCCCGCTATTGGGAGCACCAGATGTGTGGGGGTCCAGGGCAGCTATCAGAAATTTTGGGGCCGCTTTAGGCATGGGACTTCCACAGACTGACCACCAAAGTTCCCAAGGACCGTCCCACTGAATCCGCCCACTGGAACCAACCACTGGCCGTCCCACTGAATCCGCCCGCTGGCCGTCCCACTCAATCCGCCCGCTGGCCGTCCCACTGAATCCGCCCGCTGGCCGTCCCACTCAATCCGCCCGCTGGCCGTCCCACTCAATCCGCCCACTGGCCGTCCCACTGAATCTGCCCACCGGCCGTCCCACTGAAACCAACCAATGGCCGTCCCACTGAATCTGCCCACCGGCCGTCCCACTGAATCCGCCCACTGGCCGTTCCACTGAATCCACCCACTGGCCGTCCCACTAAATCCGCCCACTGGCCATCCCACCAGATCCACCCGCTGGCCGTTCCACTAAATCCACCCACCGGCCGTCCCACTGAAACCAACCAATGGCCGTCCCACTGAATCCGCCCACTGGCCATCCCACTGAATCCACTCACCGGCCGTCCCACTGAAACCAACCAATGGTCGTCCCACTGAATCCGCCCACCGGCCGTCCCACTGGGTCTAACCACTGGCCGTCATAATGAATCCAACCACTGGCCATCCCACTGAATCCGCCCACTGGCCGTCCCACTGGATCCAACCACTGACCGTCCCACTGAATCCAACCACTGACCGTCCCACTGAATCCACCCTCTGGCCATCCAACGGAATCCACCCACTGGCCATCCCACTGAATCCGCCTACTGACCATCCCACTGAATCCACCCACTGGCCATCCCACTGAATCCACCCACTGGCCATCCCACTGAATCCACCCACTGGCCGTCCCACTGAATCCACCCACTGGCCGTCCCACTGAATCCACCCACTGGCCGTCCCACTGAATCCACCCACTGGCCGTCCCACTGAATCCGCCCACTGGCCATCCCACTGAATCCGCCCACTGGCCGTCCCACTGAATCCACCCACCAGCCGTCCCACTGAATCCACCCACTGGCCGTCCCACTGAATCCACCCACTGACCTTCCCAAAGAGTTGGCCTGATCCAGCAAAGAGACATCCCCATATATTCAGAAAAAAGACATCCCCATATATCCAGCAAAGAGTTGGCCCAACCCAGCAAATAGACTTTCCCATATATTCAGCAAATAGACAACCCAATCCAGCAAAGAGACATCCACATATATTCAGGAAATAGATGGGCCAATCCAGCAAAGAGACATCTCTATATATTTAGCAAGGAGTTGGCCTGATCCATCAGAGAGACATCTCCACATATATAGCAAAAAAAGGACCAATCCAGCAAAGAGACATCTCTATATATTCAGCAAAGAGACATCTCCAAATATTCAGTAAAAGGATGGCCCAGTCCAGCAGAGACAGCCCAATCCAGAAGAAAGACATTCCCATATACTGTATTTAGCAAAGAGTTGGTCCAACTCAGCAAAGAGACATCCTCAAATTTTCAAGGAGTGGGCCGGGAAGCCGCCTGCAGCGTCCTTAACAACCGATGACTTTCCGCTTCCCCACTTACAGTTGAAATGTGAACAAAAGAATGGCGGTGTGGGGCCCTTCCAATTCCACTTTTTTTTTTAAACAGTGTGGGGTCCCCCCCTGGATCCATACCAGACCCTTATCCGGGCATGTAGCCTGGCAGGCCAGGAACCATACGAGGCCACATGTCCTCAACATGGGAGGGTTTTTTGGGACAGGGGGGGCTCTGATAAGCTCACCACCCCAAAGCACCTTGTCCCCATGTTGATGGGGCCAAGGGTTTCTTCCCCACAACCCTGTAGGAGTCTGCGAGCGGAGGGGGGCTTATCGGAATCTGGAAGCCCCCTTAACAAGTGGGCCCCTAGATCCTGGCCCCCCTATATGAATGAGTATGGGGTATACACAGAGCCCTCCCCGTCCCAAAGCACCCACCCCTTGTTGAGGGCATGTGGCCCGAGGAAGGGGGGGCTCTCGCTCGTTCCCTCTCTTTCCTGGCCTGCCAGGTTGCATGCCTGGACAAGGGTCTGGTATGGGTTTAGGGGGGATCCTAGGCCTTTTTTTTAATGTGGCATATCCTGGTATGGATTGGGGGGTACACTGTTATTTTTCCCTGTATTTTCTATTGCCGGCATTCTTTTGTTTACATTTCAGCTGTCAGCGGTGAAGCCCCCTGACAGCTGATGAGTCATCGGTTGTTGAGGACACAGTGGTCAGCTTTCTGGTGATTTTAAATCAATGATGCGTACTCGGGGGGTTCTCACCCATGCAGGGGGTTTAGGGGTAGTCCAGTTAGAGAGGAGAGGACTGTTTTTCAGCACTCTGGATTTGGAAGTCTTTATTAGGGACTTGGATTTTTGTTGGTTTGAAGCGTTTTGGGTGGGAGGAGCTTCCAAAGCCCGATTACAGGGACTTTAGTCCTGAAGGCTTTGACCCCCGGTGCCGCAGAGTCCAGAAAAGGAAGAGGGAACAGTCGGCACCTAGCCGTCAGAGCGTCAGACGGACCCCTGTGTGAGCCGGCTGAGCTGAGCTTAGGATTGAGTCGCGATTGCTGAGCAGTGAAAACCTTTCTCCTTGGGACCCCTGAAGCCAACGGGAAACCCCAAAACCCCAGAGCCTCAGAGTTATCTTACATCTTATCTCGTGTTTTCTGAAGATGAGCTGTTTTTTTTCTGTCTGTCTGTTTACTTGGAATAAAAAGGGACTGTTTGCCGTTACCAACGTGCGTGTCTGATGATCTCGAGCTCGGCAGGTGACACCGTCTATTAACCCTTTCTAGTCCATTCAATATGAGATGAGCTCTGAAGGTACAATCATCATCGTCATCCTTGTTTTAATACTTTAAAAGAAGTTTCAGCTTAGACAGGTCCCTGATTCTCTGCCGTATGACCCCTCTATTTGCAGCACTGAATGTGGGGGGGAGTCAAACAGAGAGATGAGCTCATCGCTGTGCGGCTTCTCCTTTCACTGTCCAGTCACAAGTTGGGGGCTCGTCCGGAGTGACCTGGACTCACAGGTTGGGGACTCATCCGGGATGGCCTGGACTCACAGGTTTCGGGCTTATCCAGGATGACCTGGACTCACAGGATGGGGACTCATCCAGGATAGCCTGGACTCACAGGTTGGGGTCTTGTCTGGGATGGCCTGGACTCACAGGTTGGGGTCTTGTCTGGGATGACCTGGACTCACAGGTGGGGACTTGTCTGGGATGGCCTGGATTCACAGGTTGGGGGCTCGTCCAGGATGGCCTGGACTTCTCAGGTTGGGGACTCATCCAGGATAGCCTGGACTCACAGGTTGGGGTCTTGTCCCGGATGACCTGGACTCACAGGTTGGGGGCTCATCCAGGATGGCCTGGACTCACAGGTTGGGGACTCATCCAGGAAAGCCTGGACTCACAGGTTGGGGGCTCATCTGGGATGGCCTGGATTCACAAGGTTGGGGGCTTGCCCAGGATGCCCTGAACTTACAGTATGGGGGCTCATCCGGGATAGACTGGACTCACAGGTTGGGGGCTCGTCCGGGATGGCCTGGACTCACAGGTTGGGGGCTCATCCGGGATGGCCTGGACTCACAGGTTGGGGGCTCGTCCAGGACTGACTGGACTCACAGGTTGGGGGCTCGTCCGGGATGATCTGGACTCATAGGTTGGGGGCTCGTCCAGGATGGCCTGGACTTCTCAGGTTGGGGACTCATCCAGGATAGCCTGGACTCACAGGTTGGGGTCTTGTCCCGGATGACCTGGACTCACAGGTTGGGGGCTCATCCAGGATGGCCTGGACTCACAGGTTGGGGACTCATCCAGGAAAGCCTGGACTCACAGGTTGGGGGCTTGCCCAGGATGGCCTGAACTTAAAGTATGGGGGCTCATCCGGGATAGACTGGACTCACAGGTTGGGGGCTCGTCCGGGATGGCCTGGACTCACAGGTTGGGGGCCCGTCCGGGATGGCCTGGACTCACAGGTTGGGGGCTCGTCCAGGACTGACTGGACTCACAGGTTGGGGGCTCGTCCGGGATGGCCTGGACTCATAGGTTGGGGGCTCGTCCGGGATGGCCTGGACTCACAGGTTGGGGGCTCGTCCGGGATGGCCTGGACTCACAGGTTGGGGGCTCGTCCGGGATGGCCTGGACTCACAGGTTGGGGGCTCATCCAGGATGGCCTGGACTCACAGGTTGGGGGCTCGTCCAGGATGGCCTGGACTCACAGGTTGGGGGCTAATCCGGGATGGCCTGGACTCACAGGTTAGGGGCTCGTCCGGGATGGCCTGGACTCACAGGTTGGGGGCTCGTCCGGGATGGCCTGGACTCACAGGTTGGGGGCTCGTCCGGGATGGCCTGTACTGGGGGGAAGTGGGCTCAATGGCAGGTATTTTTTGCACTTCTAGAAGAGCTATATATATAAAAACACTCTTAATGGAAAAAATCACAGACAGGAAGGGAGCCAATCAGAGAAGATCATTTTGTCCTGCAGCTGCTATGAAAATGTGGATTGTGTTCAATGCCCGGGGGCGGATGAGACGTGATGATGTTTGTGTATTGTAGATAAGGATCTGTTCATTATATGATGGGAACTAACTCCCCCAACCCCCCCCCCCCCCCACTCAGTGCGGGTGTGACCGGCGCCCTGCGGACAATCGGTCCCTGTGTCTATCCCTCACCCCAGGCGTTGCTGTTCTCTATTCTCAGTGAGTGCTGTGGACCCGCGCCAATTTCCTCCTCCAGTGATAATGAAAAAAATAATAATAATATAAAAAATATTTAATATATATATCAATACATAGATCAGCCTTCTAAATGCCACGCCCCCACGCCCCAACCGCATGCATTGTACACAGTGTGGCCCTATTTACTTGACTCACAAGGGGGATTGCATTGTTCCTGCTGCACCGTTAGCTGCTGCCTCTAGAGTTAAAAGGGGAGCATGGTTTACCCTCCCCCCCAACCTCGTGTGTGGATTATTGTAAGGTTATATATCAACACAGCCAAATACTGTCCATCATTTTCTTTTATTTGCACTTACATTTTCAGGACACCCCCTTCTTCTCAGCCCAAGCTGTACAGATACACACTCACCCTTATAGAAGTGCAGGGGGGGGGCACCGCTGGAGCTTTGTACCAATATGAGGTTATATCCGATGTAGAACAGCAGAGGGCGCAGTTGTAACATTCAATTGTTGTGAGTCATATGCTGGATATATAAATTAGAACAGCAGAGGGCGCTGTTATAATAATTTATTGTGAGATATATATAAAGTAGAACAGCAGAGGGCGGTGTTGTGGCATTGACATTTTTCAAGGTTATACAAAACACAGGAGAGCAGAGGGCGCTGTTGTAGCTTTGTACCGTTATAAAAGGTTATATTTAAAGTAGAACAGCAGAGGGCGCAATTGTATCATTAAATTATTGTGAGGTATATGCTGGATATATATAATATAGAACAGCAGGGGGCACTGTAATAATAATTTATTGTAAGGTATATATAATGTAGAACAGCAGGGGGCGCTGTTGTAGAATTAAATTATTATGAGGTATATACTGTATTTATATAGAACAGCAGAGGGCGCTGTTGTAGCTTTGTACCTTTATAAGGTTATATTTAAAGTAGAACAGAAGAGGGCGAAATTGTATCATTCATTTATTGTGAGGTATATACTGTATACATATATATATATATATATATATATATATATATATAAAAATAGAACAAAAGAGGGCGCTGTTATAATAATTTATTGTACGGTATATATAAAGTAGAACAGCAGGGGGCGCTGTTGTAGAATTAAATTATTATGAGGTATATACTGTATATATAATGTAGAACAGCAGGGGGCGCTGTTGTAGCATTACATTATTATGAGGTATATACTGTATTTATATAGAACAGCAGAGGGCGCTGTTGTAGCTTTGTACCATTATAAGGTTATATTTATAGTAGAACAGCAGAGGGCGCAATTGTATCATTCATTTATTGTGAGGTATATACTGTGGGCCAGATTCTTAAAGGATTCATTTCAAATCTGCGCCGGTGTATCTTTACGCCGATTCTCAAACGCAGATACGTGTAAAGAATAGGCTTCGTCCGCCGACGTAACTTGGCTACGCCGGCGTATAATTGTGTGCAACTATACGCTGGGCGCTAGGGGCGCTTCCGTCGATTTGCGGCGCCGAAAATATGCAACTGAGCTAGATACGCCGATTCCCGAACGTAATTGCGCCCGCTTGTCGTTTTTTATGTCGTTTGCGTAAGCGTGAGGTTACCCCTGCTATAAGAGGGTTACGTAGGTTCGACGTAAGCCATGTTAAGTATGGACGTCGGGACAGCGTCGTTTTTTTTTCCGTCGTTTATGTCGTTTACGTAAATCGTTTGGGCTTTGCGTAAATTACGTTCATGTCAAAACCTATTGTATTTGCGGCGTAATTTGGAGCATGCGTACTGGGACACGTCCACGGACGGCGCATGCGCAGTTAACAAAAAAACATCAAAAACGTGGGGTCACGAATGTTTTACATAAAACACGCCCACCTAATCCACATATGCATTACGCGGGCTTACGCCGGGCCATTTACGCTACGCCGCCGCAACTCTGGACGCAAGTGCTTTGAGTTGTAGCGGCGTAGCGAAAATAGGATATGCTACGCCCCGCTCGTAGATGTGCCGATCTACGAGAATCTGGCCCTGTATATATAAAGTAGAACAGCAGAGGGCGCTCTAATAATAATGTATTGTAAGGTATATATAATGTAGAACAGCAGGGGGCGCTCTAATAATAATGTATTGTAAGGTATATATAATGTAGAACAGCAGAGGGCGCTCTAATAATAATGTATTGTAAGGTATATATAATGTAGAACAGCAGGGGCGCTCTAATAATAATGTATTGTAAGGTATATATAATGTAGAACAGCAGAGGGCGCTCTAATAATAATGTATTGTAAGGTATATATAATGTAGAACAGCAGGGGGCGCTCTAATAATAATGTATTGTAAGGTATATATAATGTAGAACAGCAGAGGGCGCTCTAATAATAATGTATTGTAAGGTATATATAATGTAGAACAGCAGGGGGCGCTCTAATAATAATGTATTGTAAGGTATATATAATGTAGAACAGCAGGGGGGGCTGTTGTAGCATTGACATTTTGTAAGGTTATATAAAACACAGGAGAGCAAAGGCGTTGTAGCTTTGTACTAATTACATTTTATATATATAAAGTAAAACGTCCAGCCCCATTCCCGAACGATTTACGCAAACGACGTAACTGACGTACAATTCGACGCTGTCCCGACGTCCATACTTAACCTTGGCCACGCCTCCACTAGCAGGGGGTAACCTTACGCCGCTATAACGCTTACGCAAACGACGTAAACTACGACGGCCGGCCGCAAGTACGTTCGGGAATCGCCGTAAATCCCTCATTTACGTATTCGAAGGGTTAAAACGACGGAAGCGCCACCTAGTGGCCAGCATAAAAACTGCAACTAATATACGACGGTGTAACAGACTTTCGCCGCTTGTATCTTAGCTGAATTCCGGCGTATCGTCTTTTCTGAATAGCAAAAAAAAGATACGCCGGCTCTTCTTAGTATTTACGCGACTTATCTCTTGATACGCCGACGTAAATCATTTCTGAATCGGGCCCATTATATATAAAGTAGAACAGCAGGGGGCATTGTTGTAGCACTAAATTATCATGAGGTATATACTGTGGGGTAGATTCACATACACGTAATATTGCGCTGCGTAATCGAAATACTCTACGCCGCCGTATTTTACCAGGCTCTACACCGAATCCTGGTAGATTTTTGCCCGTACGCTACGGCGGCGTAGTCTATTTCTCGCCGCGTAATCGAAATACGCGACTGGGGGGCGTGAAGCATTTAAATTAGGCGCATCACCGCGGCGATCGAACTGCGCATGCTCCGTTCAGAAATTTCCCGCCGCGCGTTGCGCAAAATCACGTCGTTACGTCATTCGTTGTTCGAGTAGCGGCGTTTACGGACATTCCTATTCCCGGACGACTTACGGAAAAAATAATAAAGGACGTCGGAAAACGTAGAAATTTCGACGCGGGAACGACGGCCGTACTTAACACGGGCTGTCTAATATTAGAGCAGCAAAAAGCTGGTATAGTGTTACGCAAATAAAAGATGACTAAAGGTGCCGTAAGAGATTGCGATTGAAGATCGTAATTTCGGGGATCGCCGGCAAAAGCTCATTTGCATACCCCGACGCAGGAAAACTACGGGAACTCCACCCAGTGGCCGCAATTTTATTGCAGCGTAGATCCGAAGGCGTACGAACACGTAAGCCAGTCGAATTGAAGCCCGCAGCCGTCTATTCATGGTTTGAGGTTTCCGACTAGCTAGAAAACGCGCGTAATTTGAAATTACTCCAGTCTAACACCAGTTACACAGGAGTTACGGCTCTGTGAATCTGGCCCCGTATATTTAAAGTAGAACAGCAGAGGGCGCAGTTATAATAATTTATTGTATGGTATATATAAAGTAGAACAGCAGGGGGCGCTGTTGTAGCTTTGTGCCATTATAAGGTTATATTTAAAGTAGAACAGCAGGGGGCGTTGTTGTAGAATAAAATGATTGTGTGGTATATACGGTATACATAAATTAGAACAGCAGAGGGCGCTGTTCTGATCATTTATTGTAAGGTATATATATAATGTAGAACAGCAGGGGGCACTGTTGTAGAATTAAATTATTATGAGGTATATACTGTATTTATATAGAACAGCAGAGGGCGGTGTTGTAGCTTTGTGCCTTTATAAGGTTATATTTAAAGTAAAACAGCAGAGGGCGCTGTTGTAGAATAAAATTATTGTGAGGTATATACTGTATACATAAATTAGAACAGCAGGGGGCGCTCTAATAATAATTTATTGTAAAGTGTATATAATGTAGTACAGCAGAGGGCGCTGTTGTAGCATTAACATTTTGCAAGGTTATATACAACTACAGGAGAACAAGGGTGCTTTCTACCATTATAAGGTTATATTCAAAGTAGAACAGCAGGGGGCGCTGTTGTAGAATTTAATTATTATGAGGTATATACTGTATATATAAAGTAGAACAGCAGAGGGCGCTGCTGCAGCTCTGTGCGGCTGTAAAGGGTATATGTAAAGCAGAATAGCGGGGGGGGGGGCTGCTGCAGCAATTAAACCCAAAAGCAAACATTTATTATATTGCAGATTACCTGTTCTCAGATGTGACGGCTGCATTCGTTTTCTTTCCTTTATCTTGGAGATTCGACCAGTGTGTCTGTTGTTTTTCAACAATCTGTCCTCCAGATGGACACAGGTGAGGCTGCATTGATGGGCACAGGTGAGGCTGCATTGATGGGCACAGGTGAGGCTGCATTGATGGGCACAGGTGAGGCTGCATTGTTGGGCACAGGTGAAGCGGCATTGATGGACACAGGTGAGGCTGCATTGATGGGCACAGGTAAAGTGGCATTATTGGGCACAGGTGAGGCTGCATTGTTGGGCACAGGGGAAGCTGCATTGTTGGGCACAGGTGAGGCTGCATTGATGGGCACAGGTGAGGCTGCATTGTTGGGCACAGGGGAAGCTGCATTGTTGGGCACAGGGGAAGCTGCATTGTTGAGCACAGGTGAGGCTGTGGTGGCATCCCCGAGGAGGCCCTGTGTGTCCATAGACACACAGAGTGTGGCTTAGCCCCGCCCCTGATGCCTCCTCACTGGCTGTGATTGACAGTGGCGTAGCCAATGGCTCCCTCTGCTGTCTCTAAACCAATGAGGAGGGAGATAGCTGGGAGAGCCGCTGTTCTCGTGCCTGTCCCTGGATGGAGATGGGGCTCAGGTAAGTATTGGGGGAGGGGCGTAGCTGGAAGGGGAGAAGCACACAAAAGAAGAAGGTAAAAGGGTACAACCCCCTTTAAGGACCTTTTCTAGGCGCCGGCTTTACTTGTATATTGGAAATGCTGCAATGGATTTGACTCATAATAACCCTCCATTGGTTTGGCAACGCGAAAATGCATCGTGTCCTGCCAATAAAGCTTGTTCCAATTTGTATTTTGGAAAGCTATAGAGAGAGGGGGAGGGGCAGAGGGGGAGAGAGAGAGGAGAAAAGACAGGAAGAGGGGGGTGCTTTTTGTTTCTGTCTGTGACCACATTGGGGGGGATTACCCCTCACTTCCCCCTCCTGTGACACCGCCATATAACACACGTGAACGGGGGTTTTCACCAAGGCAGGAAGCAAAAAGAACAGAAACTGTGCTGCTTCTCCTTTCACTGTCTAGTCCCCAATTGGGGGCTCGTCCAGGATGGCCTGGACTCACAGGTTGGGGGCTCCTCCGGGATGGCCTGGACTCACAGGTTGGGGGATCCTCCGGGATGGCCTGGACTCACAGGTTGGGGGCTCCTCCGGGATGGCCTGGACTCACAGGTTGGAGGCTCGTCTGGGATGGCCTGGACTCACATGCTGGGGGGCTCGTCCGGGATGGCCTGGACTCACAGGTTGGGGGCTCCTCCGGGATGGCCTGGACTCACAGGTTGAGGGCTTGTCCGGGATGGCCTGGACTCACATGCTGGGGGGCTCGTCCGGGATGGCCTGGACTCACAGGTTGGGGGCTCGTCCGGGATACTCTGCACCATCAGTCCCATCTAGTCTGAATAGGAGGAATATCGTATTATGGCCACTAGATGGCGCTGAGTATCATAGAGAGTAAGTATGTCCATCAGCGCCATCTAGTGGACAGTCAGCAAGATTCAACTTTGTACCAATGGAAGGTAACGTAACGAGCTAAATACTGCAGACGAGACGAACGTCGTATCCAAAAAATGTTACATTTATTGAAAGATCGCACAATCGCTGAATTCGGTAAATATTGCCCCTCCCCCCGCGCTCAGGACACTATTTTTTATTTAATATTTCCCTTATGGCGATGGCCACCGAAGCCGAGAAACACATGAATTCCTCGAAGGACACCTTCTTATCGCTGTTCACGTCCATCTTCCCGATGATTCCCTTCAGGACCTCGTCCTTCTTCCCGCTTCCCTGCAAGACAGAAAAAAGTAGTTTGTGTCTCTGCCCCTCCCACAATGGGGAGATTTCCCCCAGTAGTTTGTGTTTCTGCCCCTCCCACAATGGGGAGATTTCCTGCAGTAGTTTGTGTCTCTGCCCCTCCCACAATGGTGAGATTTCCCCCAGTAGTTTGTGTCTCTGCCCCTCCCACAATGGAGAGAAATGTAGCGATGTGATTGGCTGCCCTCTGGGGCGGGACTTACACAGAGGGTGGGGAACTCAGCGACAGCGAGGTCGTAGAGCTCGTCGGTGTTCAGAGTGTCTCCGTCGGCGTCCCTTTTCTTGGCGTATTGGGCGAATTTCAGGATCATCAGAGACATACAATCCTCTACGGTGGTGTTCTTACAATCCTGGAGAGAGAAGACAGATTACAGAGCGACCGATCCCTCCGAGATCCTCCAAGATCAACTATCCCTCCCCCACCGAGATCACCTCCCCCCACCGAGATCACCTCCCCTCCCCCCACCGAGATCACCTCCCCCCACCGAGATCACCTCCCCCCACCGAGATCACCTCCCTCTCCCCCACCGAGATCACCTCCCTCTCCCCCACCGAGATCACCTCCCCCTCCCCCCACCGAGATCACCTCCCCCCACCGAGATCACCTCCCCCCACTGAGATCACCTCCCCCCACCGAGATCACCTCCTCCCCACCGAGATCACCTCCTCCCCACCGAGATCACCTCCCTTTCCCCACCGAGATCCCCTCCCCCCACAGAGATCACCTCCCCCTCCCCCCACTGAGATCACCTCCCCCCACCGAGATTACCTCCCCCCACCGAGATCACCTCCTCCCCACCGAGATCACCTCCCCCCACAGAGATCACCTCCCCCCACACAGAGATCACCTCCCCCCCCCGAGATCACCTCCCCCCACCGAGATCACCTCCTCCCCACCGAGATCACCTCCCCCCACAGAGATCACCTCCCCCCCACAGAGATCACCTCCCTCTCCCCCACCGAGATCACCTCCTCCCCACCGAGATCCCCTCCCCCCACAGAGATCACCTCCCTCTCCCCCACCCGAGATCACCTCCCCCCACCGAGATCACCTCCCTCTCCCCCACCGAGATCCCCTCCCCCCACAGAGATCACCTCCCCCCACGGGATTACCTTCCCCCACCGAGATCACCCCCCCGCCGAAATCACCTCCCCTCATCGAAATCACCCCCCCATCGAGATCACCCCCCGCCGAGATCACCTACCCCTCCCCCACTGAGATAACCTACCCCTTCCCCCCAAGATTACCTACCCCTCCCCCCACCGAGACCACAAAGTCGTGGAGGGGGTCAGATACTAAGTCTTTTGGGGGGTGTCAGATACAGAATCTGGGAGGGGGGGTGTCAGGTACAAAGTCTAGTGGGGGGTTTGTCCGGGTTGTGCCGCCTCCGCAGAAGCCGGAGTATAAAGGACTCATTATATAAAGTGATGAGCCAAAGTGTGGGGGGGAGGGGAGGGGGGGGCCACTATTTGCACCTCCCCCTGTCTCCGTCATCCTTGTTGGATTTGGACTCCAGTAGCTGCAGTGGGGGGCGGAGATCCATATAAATTGTTTTTGTTACATCTTTAATCAAAATGATACATTGTATTATTATTATTATTATTATTGTTAGGATCACTAATATTACTGCTGATACAATATTATTATTTGTATTATTATTTATTATATTATTATCACTATTATCACTGTTAACTAGAATAACAAGAACAATATTGTATTAAGAGTAATATTAGTGATACTAACAATAATAATAGTGATAATAATATAATACAAAATATTAATATTATATTATAATAATAATAAAAATAATAATATTGTATTAACATTAATATTAGTGATACTAACAACAACAATGCTAAAAATAATAATAGTGATAATAATATAATAAATACTACTAATAATATTGTATTATTATTGTTATTATTATTGTTGTTGTTGTTGTTATATTCTTATCATTATGATTATTAATATTACTATTTTTAGTACTGCTGTTGCTATTATTATTATTATTTTATTATTATCACTATTATTATTTGTATTATTATTATTTTGTTACTCTTTATATTTTTAAATTTATTTCTATTTTAAAGTATCGTTATTCTTATCACTAATATTTCTGTTAATAATAATAATGTATTTACAGTAATAATACTGAAAAGCACAATACTAAAATAATAATAATAGTAATAATAATAATAATAATAATAAATAAAAGTAGTGATAGTGATAATAATCTTACAAATAATAATGACAATAATAATAATAATGTATTATTACTGTTATTGTTGTTATATTTTTATCACTATTATTTTTATTAATATTATTGATTTTTTTTATTATTAATATTATTACTAATATTATTATTATTATTATTATTATTTTTATTATTGATATTACTATTTGTTATTATATTATTATCACTATTATTATTTTTATTATTAATACTATTTTTAGTGTTGTTATTGTTAGTATCACTAATATTACTGTTAATACAATATTTTTTTTTATTTCTTGTTATTATTTTTTATATTATTATTATTATTAATACTAATATTAATAATAATAATAATGTATTTACAGTAATAGTGACCATAATACTACAAATAATAATATTAGTAATAATAATAGTAATAATAATAAAAGTAATGATAGTGATATTAATCTAATAAATAATAGTAACAATAATAATAATAATAATTTATTATTACTGTAATTGTTGTTGTTATATTATTATCACTATTATTATTTTTATTATTATTATTTGTATTAGAATTGCTGGTATTGTTAGTATTACTAGTATTACGATTAATACATCGTTATAACATTCGCTCATCTTGTTGCGTAGGAGGAAAATGGCGCGTGTTGTAATAACCGCGGCTTCATGTGAATATCGTGTAATCTATGTGCCCCTCCCACCATCTGCCCCTCCTGATGTCTGATGCACCCGGGAGGTAAATTAGACCCCGCGGGGCAAAAATGGAGGACGGGTGTTGGCCAAATTTCGAAACCGTGAATAAGAGGCGGGGCACATTCGCCGTACCCCTCCCTTTCTTTTGATCCACTCAGCCAATAATTGAACGCGGAGGATCGAATGCATGGATCGGAAATATCTGTCTGATGGCGATTGTTCCATCCTGCGCCAGAAGCGACGGGACCCTTCTCCGCTCTGCATGGGAATAAACCTGGCCGGTTGGGTTCTCCTAGTTGCCCCTCCTGGTTGGGTTCTCCTAGTTGCCCCTCCTGGTTGGGTTCTCCTAGTTGCCCCTCCTGGTTGGGTTCTCCTAGTTGCCCCTCCTGGTTGGGTTCTCCTAGTTGCCCCTCCTGGTTGGGTTCTCCTAGTTGCCCCTCCTGGTTGGGTTCTCCTGGTTGCCCCTCCTGGTTGGGTTCTCCTAGTTGCCCCTTCTGGTTGGGTTCTCCTAGTTGCCCCTCCTGGTTGGGTTCTCCTAGTTGCCCCTTCTGGTTGGGTTCTCCTGGTTGCCCCTCCTGGTTGGGTTCTCCTAGTTGCCCCTTCTGGTTGGGTTCTCCTAGTTGCCCCTTCTGGTTAGGCTCTCCGGGTTGGAGTCACCTGCACAGGTGGTCACAATGGAGGGGGGGGGGGTCACTTGTCTCAGCCCCTCTTGGTTGAGTTCTCCTAGTTTCCCCTCCTGGTTGCAATTTTCCTGGTTGCCCCTCCTGGTTAGGTTCTCCTAGTTGCCCTCCCTGGTTGGACCTCCTGGTTGGACCCTCCTAGTTGCCCCTCCTGGTTGGGTTCTCCTAGTTGCCCCTCCTGGTTGGGTTCTCCTAGTTGCCCCTCCTGGTTGGGTTCTCCTGGTTGCCCCTCATGGTTGGGTTCTCCTAGTTGCCCCTTCTGGTTGGGTTCTCCTAGTTGCCCCTCCTGGTTGGGTTCTCCTAGTTGCCCCTTCTGGTTGGGTTCTCCTGGTTGCCCCTCCTGGTTGGGTTCTCCTAGTTGCCCCTTCTGGTTGGGTTCTCCTAGTTGCCCCTTCTGGTTAGGCTCTCCGGGTTGGAGTCACCTGCACAGGTGGTCACAATGGAGGGGGGGGTCAGTTGTCTCAGCCCCTCTTGGTTGAGTTCTCCTAGTTTCCCCTCCTGGTTGCAATTTTCCTGGTTGCCCCTTCTGGTTGGGTTCTCCTAGTTGCCCCTTCCTGGTTGGACCTCCTGGTTGGACCCTCCTAGTTGCCCCTCCTGGTTGGGTTCTCCTGGTTGCCCCTCCTGGTTGGGTTCTCCCGGTTGCCCCTCCTGGTTGGGTTCTCCTAGGTGGAGTCACCTGCACAGGTGGGCACAATAGGGGTGTGGTCACTTGTTTCAGTCCCTCCCTTGAGGATGGGGGGGCCATTAAGAGATTGGAAAATAAGGAGACTTCTCCAATCTTTGGAGACTTCCCGGTTGCAGACCTGAGAGGAACAATGAAGACGTATTTGGGGGGGAAATGGTCGCTATTGTGTCCCCCCCTTATTTATTGGTGTACCCCCCCATGGCAACATAAACAGGCACACATGGGTGACCCGAGCATGCGTGGTTATGCCGTAGCCGAACGACAGACAAGCCTTTGAGTGGATCGTGTCTGTTTATCCAGAAGAAGTCTCTGGTCTGCGGCCAGGAGGGGGGGGGGGGGTGAGATAAAAGCCACACCCAGTCTGAACTCCCCATATTCTGATCCCTCAGTGCCCCCCCTATTCTCAGGGGGTGTCTGAGACAACTGGCCCCCGTGTTGCCCACCTGTGCAGGTGACCTACCGAGTTTAGAACCTGAACCACCCAACAACCCCACAAGAGGGAACCCCATAGAGGGAGAACCGTGCCAAGCTGGCCAGGAGATTAGGGACCACACCCTCTTCCCTACGCAGTGTGCCCCCCCTCCTCCCCGAAGGGTGTCTGAGACAACTGACCCCCCCCACTTTGCCCACCTGACCCATCGAGATCAGAACCTGAACCATCCAACGACCCCATAGAGGGAAGACCCCATAGAGGGCGAACCGTGCCAAGCTGGCCGTGACATTGGGCACCACACCCCTCTTCCCTACGCAGTGGTCCCCCCTCCTCCAAGGGGGTCTGAGACAACTGACCCCCCACTTTGCCCACCTGACCGATCGAGATCAGAACCTGAACCCTCCAATGACCCCATAGAGTGAGATCCGTGCCAAGCTGGCCGTGACATTAGGCACCACACCCCTCTTCCCTACGCAGAGCCCAGAGGAGTCTCACTCACCATGTTGTCAGATTCTGGAGGGCGGAGAGGAGAATTCAGCCGGTGTGGTGCCGGTTAAAACCTGGTGGCCAATTTATACCCCCGACAGGAACGCGCCACACCCAGGGGAGACGCCCAATCGGAGAGGGATGAGCCCAGGATTGGGGGGGGGGTGGTATCACCCTTCCTCCTCTCCTCATTGGCTCTCCTCTCTTCACAAACTTTTCCAAAATGTTGGTAAAACGTCTCTGACTTCCCACCGGGGGGGGGGGGGGGGGGGGGGGGGGGGGGGGGGGGGGGGGGGGGGGGGGGGGTAACCCTTTCTTCACCGTCATTGTCAGGAGAGTCCCTTTCATCTTCAGTGTCCTACAAAGATATTATATATAGAGGGAGGCGAGGAGAGAGGAGAGAGAAGAGAGGCGAGGAGAGAGGAGAGAGAAGAGAGGAGAGGAGAGGAGAGAGAGAGAGGAGAGAGAGGAGAGGAGAGGAGAGAAGAGACAGAGAGGAGAGGAGAGAGAGAGGAGAGAGGAGAGAGAGAGGAGAGAGAGAGGAGAGAGAGAGGAGAGAGAGAGAGAGAGAGAGAGAGGAGAGGAGAGGAGAGGGGGGGAGAGAGAGAGAGGAGAGAGAGAGAGAGAGAGAGAGAAGAGAGAAGAGAGGAGAGAGAAGAGAGGAGAGGAGGAGAGAGAGGGGAGAGAAGAGAGGAGAGGAGAGAGAGGAGAGGAGAGAGAGAGAGAGAGAGAGAGATAGGAGAAGAGAGAGAGAGGAGAGAGAGAGAAGGAGAGAAGAGAGAGAGAGAGGAGAGAGAGAGAGAGAGAAGAGAGGAGAGGAGAGAAGAGAGGAGAAGAGAGAGAGGAGGAGAGGAGAGAAGAGAGGAGAGAGAGAGAGAGGAGAGGAGAGAAGAGAGGAGAGAGAGAGAGAGGAGAGGAGAGAGAGGGGAGAGAAGAGAGGAGAGGGATGAAGAGAGAGAGAGAGAGAGGAGAGGAGAGAGAGGGGAGAGAAGAAGAGGAGAGGAGAGAGAGGAGAGAGAGAGGAGAGAAGAGAGGGAGAGTCTCTGCTCTCTCTTCTCTTCTCGTCTAGTGCTCTGCGCTCTCGAGGCTTCTCTTCTCTTCTCGCTTCTCTCGCTCTCTCGTCTCGCTCTCTGTGGCTCTCTCGTCTCCGTTCTCTTGAGGCTCTTCTTTCTCTTCTCTCTCTCTCTCTCTCTCTCTCTCGCTCTGTTACTCTTCGACCTCTCTCTCTCTCTCTCTCTCTCTTCTCTCTCTCTCTCTCCTGCCTGCTACTTCTCCGTCTCCTCTTCTACTCTCCTTCTCTCTTCTCTTCTCTCTCTCGCCCCTTCTCTTCGCTCCCTCGTTCTCCTCTCGCGCTCAGCTCTCTTTCTCTCTTGTCTCAGCGCTCTCTGCCTTCTCATACCCTCTCTTCTCAGCTCGTCTTCTCTCTCTTCTCATCTCCTCTCTGTCTCTCTTCCTCTCTGCTCTCTCGAGTCTCTCTTCTCATCTCTCTCTTCTCTCTTCTCCATTTCTCCCTTCCTTCTCTTTCGCTCCTCTCTTCCTCTTCTCTCTCCTTCTCTTCGCTCGTCTTCTCTCTCTTCTCCCCCATCTCTCTCTCGCATCTCTCTCCCTTCTCTCCTCTCTCTTCTTCTTCTCCTCTCTTCTCTCTCTCTCTTCTCTTCTCTCCCTTCTCTTCTCTCTCTTCCTCTCTCTTCTCTCCCCTTCTCTCCTCTCTCTTCTCTCTCTCTCTTCGCCCTCTCTCTCTCTTCTTCTCCTCTGTTTTCTCTCCTCTCTCTCTCTCTTCTCTCTCTCTTCTTCTTCTCTCTTCTCATCTCTCTCTCCTTCTCTTCTCTCTTCTCTTCTCTCTCTTCTCATCTCTCCTCTCTCTCTCCGCCTCTCTTCTCTCTTTCTCGCCTCCTCTCTTCTCGCCTCTCTCCTCTTCTCTCTCTCCCCTCTCTTTTCTCTTCTCTCTCTCTCTTCTCTTCTCTCTCTTTCTCCGCCTCTCTTCTCTCTCTTCTCTTCTCTCTTTTTCTCTCCTCTCTCTCTTTTCTCTTCTCTCTCTTCTCTCTCTTCTCTCTCTCTCTCTCTCTCTCTCTCCTCTCTTTTCTCTCCTCTCTTTTGCTTCTCTCTTCTCTCTTCTCCTTCTCTCTTCTCTTCTCTCTCTTCTCCCTCTTCTCTCTCCTCTCCCCTCTCTCTTCTTCTCTGTCTCTCTCTTCGCTCTCTCTCTCGCTCTACTCTCTCGTTCTCTTCTCTTTTCTTCTCTCTCTTCTCTTCTCTCTCTTCTCTCTCTCTCTCTACTTCTCTCTCCTCTCTTCTCCCTCCCTGTTCTCTCCCTCTCGCTCTTCTCGGCGCTTTTTCTCTCTCTTCGCTCTCTCCGCTCTCTCTCGCTCTCTCTCTTCTCTGTGGCGCTCTTTTCTCTCTCTTCTCTCCGTCTCCCCTCGCTTCCTTCTCTCCTTCTCTTCCTCGCAACTCTTTTCTTGTCTCTCGCTTTCTCTCTTTTCGCTTTTCTCTTTCTCTTCCCTCTCTTCCCTTCTCTTCCCTCTCTTCCCTTCTCTTCTCTCTCTCCCTTCTCCCTTTCCTCCCTCGCGTCCTCTCTTCGTTTCTCTCCTCGTCTCTCGTCTTCCAGGTGCTCTTCTTCTCCTTCTCTTCTCTCTCGCACTCTCCTCTTCTCTCTCCTCTTCCTTTTCTCGTTCTCTTTCGTCCTCTCTCTTTCTCACTCGTCTCTTCTATCTCTCTTCGCTCTCTCTCTCTCTCACTCTTCTCTTCTCTTCTCTCCCTTCTCTTCTCTTCCCCTTCTTCGCTTCTCTCATCTCTTCTCTCCTTCTCTGCGCTCTCTGTGCTCCTTCTCCAGTCTCTTCTCCCGTTTCTCTTCTCTCTCCACCCCTCTCTCTTCTCTCTCTTCTCTTCTCTCTCGTCTCTTCGGTCTCTCGCTTCTCGTTCTCTCTCTTCGCGTCTCGCTCTTCTCTCCGCTCTGCGCTCTTCTTCTCGCTCAGGACTCTTCTACTCTCTGCTCTTCTCGTCGCTCCTCTTCCGTCTCTCTTCTCTGCTCTTCTCCCTCTTCTCTCTCTTTCTCTCTCCGCTCCCTCTCTCTCTCTCTCTCTCTCTCTCTTCTCTCTTCGCCTTCTCTCTCTCTCGCCTCTTTTCCTCTTTTCTTGTCTTCTCTTCTCTTCTCTCTTCTCCTCCTCCTCTCTCTGCATCTCTTCTTTCTTCTTTTGCTTCTTCTCTCTTCTCTCTCTTCTCTTCCTCTCGCTCTCTCTCTCTCAGCTCCCAGTCCCTTCTCTCCCTCTCTCTTCTCTTCTGCTCTTTCTCTCTCTCTTCTCCTCTCTCTTCTAGTCTCTTGTCTCTCTTTCTCTCTCTTCTGTCGCCTCTCCTCTCTTCTCTCTCTTCTTCTGCTCTCTCAACTCTTTTCTTTCTCTTCTCTGTCTCTCTTTTCTCTTTTTCTCCCTTCTCTTCCCTCTCTTCCCTTCTCTTCGCTCTCTCTCTCGCCGTTGCCAGTCCCTCTCTCTCGCTGCTGTTGCTCGTGTTCTCTCCTTGCCCCTTCTCTTCGCTCTCTGTCACTCTTCTCTTCTCTCTTTGCTCTTCTCTCTGTCCCCCGCTTCTCTTCGCTCTCTCTCTCTCTTTTCTTCTCTCTCTGTCTCATCTCTTCTCTTCTGATCTCTCTTCTCTCTCTCTCTCACTCTTCCCCTCTCTCATCTCCCTTCTCGTCTTCTTCTCCCTTCTCCCTCTCTCATCTCTCTTCTCGCTTCTCTCTCTTCTCCGTCTTCTCCCTTCTCCCTTCTCCTCTTTCTCTCTCTCTCCATCTCGTCCCCTCTCTCTCTCTATTCCTCTCTTCTTCTCTCTCTTCTCTCTCTTCTCTCTCTCTTCTCTTCTCTCTCTTCTCTTCTCTCTCTTCTTTCTCTCTCTGCTCTTCCTCTCTTCCTTCGCGCTCTTCTCTCTTCTCTCTCTGTTCTCTTCTTCTTCTCTCTCGTCTCTCTTCTCGATGCTCTCTCTTCCTCTTCTCTCTCTCTCTCTCTCTCTTTCTCTTTTCTCTACTTCTCTTTCTTTTCTCTCTCTTCGCTACTCTTCTCCTTTCTCTTCTCTCTCTTCGCTCTCTCCCT